>JAAWXA010000012.1:502124-529044 GCA_038090715.1 Florisuga fusca
CCCGACACCCCCGTCGGTGATCGCTGCCCGGTCCCGGTCCCGGTCCCGGTCCCGGTCCCGGTCCCGGTCCCGGCCCCTGCTGCGGGCGCGGCTGCTGCTTGGGGTCCGGCAGGGAGGGGATATGAGGATCCGCGCCCAGACTTGTCCCTCCCGGGCACCCCCAGTGGCACCGTGAGCTGCCTTTACCCATCTCCTTCTCCAGAGCCACCATGGCTGCTGTATACCCCTTCCTTCCCCATTCACCTCTTCTTTCTTCTCCTTCTTCTCTACCTCCTCTTCCCCTCTGCCGCATTCCTCCGTGTATGTCCCAGCCAGCCCAGGCCCCACAGTGAGAGGGTGCAGGAGACAGGTGGGACCAACTCCCTCTGTCTGTCCTGGGTTTCTACACAACCCTTGCTGCATTCCTTGCTCCAGTAGGATCAGAACCTCAGGCATGGACTCCAGTCCCAGGTATGTGCACGTCCACAATGTTGTTCTCTCTTCTTCATCAGTATGAAATGTGCAGAATCCTCCCAGTACCCAGTTCAGAAGGAGTTCTCAGGCCAGGGGCTGTAGGTCTGTAGAGGGGGTTAGGGACACCTCACAGGGTATAATGGGAGTCAGGTGCAATCCCTGTGCCCTCCACAGTCAGAGTAGTAAAGATTTTTAAGATTTATTTATTGGAAATTAGGAGGGGTCTGCTAATGTTGTCTGGACAGACTGACAAGATAAATATTGCTGCAGAAGGCGGCTTCTAAATTTCCATCAGGCGACAAGATGGAGAGATGAACACTCATGTCCTTGTGGAGCCCATTGAGCAGCATGGCTTTTCCATTGCTGCAGTCATTCGCCTGGAGAGGGGAAATTTCACAGATATCTTTCAATAAATGGGGCATCTGTGAGGGACAGAGCAGCCTTCCTTGGGAATGTATCCCCCTCTCTACCAGAGCAACAGATTTGGAACTCAGATATAATGTCTAAATAAATTTATTAGAATAAAAAAAAAATCAGGCTGTTTATTTTCATAACTGTGCCATTTGGGCAAAGACTAATTTGCACGAAAGGGGTTCATTATAAGAACAGCAGAGTAAAATACTCCCCAAAAGTTACCTCCTGTTACAAATTTGAAACACTACTAAACAGCAATAGTAATTTAAAACTCACCTTAATTTTTTTTTTCAGTACATACAATTCCAGTGATAGGCACCTGGAATAAAAGGTTCTGAAGTTAAGTGTCTTTAGAGACAACAACAGATGTGTGGAACAATGGCACAACAAGATGTTAAAAAGAAACAGGGTAAAGGGTAAATGGTATCTGTACAATGAAGACACAGGCATCTGGTGAATGCATCTGTTTATATATATATGTGCAGAAAGTGACAGGAGAAGGCATTACAAGAAACAATGGTCAGTTTGGCTCAGCATACCATGATCAGGTTGTGCTTCTTCTGCCATAAAGTTGTAAAAGCCTAGGTGTGAGATGGGTGATGGATGAAAGTGTTGTATGCACAAAAAGCCATTCCAAGCTCCCAGTCTGAACAGAGCAGGCAGGAAGGTTAGAGGAATGGATGTATTGTGATGCCTCTGTTAGGGGTCAGGGGCTGAGACATGTTGAAATTAATGTCTTGGTTAACTCATTAACATGTAATGAGATGGAGTCCTCTTATTTTAACTAAAATGCCATTAACTAAACCTTTACTGCAAATAGTGAATAAAATGAGCTGCATGCATTATGCTCTTGCATGGGTTTTGTTGGTGCAAAGCCACTAATTTTCTTTAAGTAACATCAGGTAATGAAGCCAAGACAGATTGTGTATCTGTAATACTGCAGGAGTTTATTTTCCCTTGCTATTAAAAGCTGCTGAAAGTCCAATTTCTAACGTGCGTTATTCAGATCATGTGAACCATAGTGGAAGGAAATGTTATGCAGATGTCTTAGCTGCAATAATAGGATGATTGAAATTAATGGAGAGTAAACCTGCTAGTTCTTAATTGCAAAAACAAAGTACCTGCCTCTCCCTGAACTGCTGTTGGAAGTCTCTGGGTAAGGAGGGTTACCCTGTGCAGTCTTCCTTTGTGAAAACTAAAAAGTGGCTGCAGGAAAATTTCCATCATTCTATTAAAAGCTAGCAAAAGAGACAAAAGATTAAGAATTTATTATATATTTCTATAGAGATTTTGAAGCTTTAAGCACAAGTGTTTAGGAACTGCTTGAGATAAAACTTTTTTTGCTGAAGGAAAAAAAGAACTTCTGCTGTCAGGGAAAAAAAAAAGCCAACACCTTCTCCCCTCACACACATACACAAAAACCCAAAAACCAACCAACCAAACAAAAAAACCCCAAAACCAGAAAGAAAAATGACCCATTGAGACCTTAATAAAGTATGTCTTGTAGAGGTTACCTCTTTTAAAACAAGCTAAAAGCTGCTTAACATTGTGCAGTATGGTCTCATTTTTTTGTTTGTATGTGTCAACGTGATGTATAGATCTCTTAAGATGTCAAGCGCCCCATATTGTAATTTCTAATTTACCTTTGAAATATGAAACACGATTGCCTAGTCAGAGTATGACTGCTCAGGCAATAAGCAGTTGTTTCATTGGTGTTATTAATGGAGGATATGTGCTGTTAGTGAAGCAAGTGCCCTTGGAAGTCATCTGAGCACCACGGAAATGTGCTCAGTGGCTGCACCCCCGAGGAAGCTGTTGTTTTGGGCTACAGCTGCCTAATCCTGTCTGATATTGAGTGCCCTTGGTCATCCCTGGATCTGTAGGAGATCCCTGCAGGATAGGGCCATTTCATGAAACTCAGTTTTGAGCATCCAGTCCCTTTCTTTGATTTAAGGATGTTAAGGTTTGTATGAATTAATGTGTTTTGGGAACCCAGGTGGCCATTCTATTCTGCTCTGGCAGCCAGTGCTGGACCTGCCATTCCTTCAGCACGTGGTACATGTATTATGATGACTCAACTGGAGAACAAGGCATCAAACCCTACTCTAGATAAGAACCAGGGTGAATGGACCCACAGCTGTATCCCCCAGAGCAGTGCAGAGGGGGGATCCATGAGAATTTGTTCATGTGCTCAGACTATGATGGAGCCTAGACTACTTGCATTGCTCAAGCAATCTAGTTAAAGCTGTCCCTAATTGCTATGTTAGAGTTATTATGAGCCAGTGCCAAGGTCTGTTCTTTAGCCTGGGGTCCAACTGCTGCTGTTTGACCACATCCTTCCCATTCCCTCTTGGAGAATGACTCCATGCATGTGGCCTTGGATGGCTCCTGGTCCCTGAGGACTCCTGCACTCCTGTGGGGATGGAATTGCCTAGGATGGCATGGGCCCCAGCATGTTAGCAACCATTCTCCCAGCATGATAATATCAATGATTTGGCTTGGCAGTGTTTATTTTCCCAGGATAGGTGCAGCCAGCATGTCTCCATGTGCTTCAGGCAGACCTCCCAGTGCAGTGGAAACAAGTCTTAAGCAGGGGCTCTTCTCTTGCTAGGGTGTAAGAAGGAGAGAAGACACCCAGTTTCTAAAATTAGTCTGAGATGTAGCAAATAGGGCTTAAAAGCAACCTTAACTTCTCTTTGGGTAAATATTTGCAGAACTTTATTGTAAATACTTGGTCATATTGTTTAACTTGTATATGAATAGGTAAAGATTAACATGTGATGGGGAGCACTGTATGCAAATTGTGTTTAACAATTCATCTGGGCAGTGTCCTGTGCCCTGATTCCCTGCATAGCTGAGGCTCCTTTAGGAGGAATGTTTCAGGGAAATACTAGCAGATCATACAAAGCTTTTCTGCTAGAGCCTTTCATGCAGTAGTTTTCCAGCACAAAGCTACACAAAGGAGGAAGGAATCATGAACTCAGGACCTATTCTGGTTGCATACTTCAAAGAGGAGCCTGATAACATAGTGCTCAAAATTTGATAATTAAATATAATTGTAAACAGCTGTCACAGGCAACTAATATGTTAATTGGCATCCATCACAGCTGCATTTGTATTATGCTGCCACTGGGATCCTGGTGTGTTTAATATCAGAATTTGTCACCTTCTGAGAGATTAGGAGATCATAAAAGCATGAGGGCAACATATTTGTCAGGGTTGAAGGTCCCTAATCTGTGCCAAAAACAGCCAAGAGGAGCAAGCTATGCAGAGGGACAACTGGAAGAAGCTATTGTATTTTGCAAAAGCAGTGAGCTTTTCCACTGGGATTCCATCTTCCAAGGATCTTTTCCTGTATTTCTGAATTTGTATTCTACTCTCAGGTGTGAGACATAAGGAAGGTAATTCAGAAGAATTCATTAGTCCCTTAAATTTCTGCCAGGTCAAGTTGGTAAAAACAAAACCAATGAACCCCTCAGATTTACAAGATATGTAGTAGAAGCTTGGCTCTGTTGGATGAGCATCTTTCTCAGTCTGCTACTAAGAACAGGAAGAAGCCTCTCAGCAGTCCAGATGGCTGTGATGCATTCAGTAGAGCATTCAGCTGCTTGCAGATGGCAGACTTGTAGCTGTACCTGCATTGTTCTTATAAACCACTGGAATGTCAGATGGCTGTGGTTGTCCCTAGCCTGGGTGGTTAGATATTTTTGTAAGGGTGAGAAGAAACACATCGTAAATGGGATAGGTTATGAGAACAACTGGGCTATAAATCTGCTCCTTGTTTATGTGTGTTTTGTCACATAGAGACATTTAAGTGATACTTTTTCTCTCCTTGCAAATGGAATTATAGCAGTGTTTGTTAATTTTTTTTTTTTGCATAAAACCGTTATAATGTGTGCTGACCATCAGCTTGTAATGCTTCAACATTGGGAAAACTTCACTACTGCTGAAGCTAGAAACATTTATTTGCCATTTTTTAATATACTTTCACAGAGCAGAAGATGTTGCAAATTCAGAGGAAATAGTTCACAGGTAGAACAATGATGAATAGACCTGTAAACTTCCCCATGTGAAAATATTCTTCAGCAGTTAGGAAAAAAATTCTGGTATCTTGATGCTGCAATCTGGGACAAAAATGCAATCTGATACATTTTATTTATACCAGGCTCCTTCTAAAGTCATTCAGTATGAGCCAGTCATTTTTGCTTTGATTTTTGTGAAGTCTTTGCGTGGATCTTGCATAAACGTCTATCTCTGTTCTCAAGGAAAAGTGTGGGGTACTGTAGCACACTCTTGCCTACGTCTCTGAGCTCTTCATTGGTTAGTAAGACTCTGAAGGGCAATGATGTATGTGATCTTCAAGGAGGTTCCTCTGAAGATTATGCTTAGCATCTCAATTCAGCATAGTGCTGAAACCTTGACTCTGAGCCAGGGATTATCAGCAGACTTAGACACAAGCAAGTTTCCTTCTGAATTAGTCCCTGGGTCTTAAAATGTCTCAGCATGAAGTTACTTTTGTGCAGGCAAAGTGAAAAAAATAGAATAAATCAGCAAACTGAAATAGAGTGCAATCATTTAGGAATGTAGAGGCGAGTAAGTGAGGGAAGGTGTGAAAGAATCCCAAATTTACAGTAAAGATATAATCAGCCATTTTTAGGCTGGAAAGAAATGTCATAAATGTTATAATTTGCAACACAGCTTCTTAAAAGCAATAAAAAAAAAATTTACTGTATATCTTGGGATGGTAGGATGTTACAAGGCTTCATGGAGAACTGTCGGGAAATTTACTATAAATGTTTCTGAGTATCTGCTACCTTAGGTCCATGAAAGTCAATACAAAATCAATATTAGAAATTGTGTCTGCTTTTCTTACTCCAGCAGTATTTCTATTGGCTTCATTATGATGATTTCCTGAGGGACCGGTTGCTTCCAGAGTCAGTGTGGTGTTGCTGGATGAGGCATAGTTCCAGCAGGCTTGTGCAAAATCTGTTTCCCATGGAGAATTAACGTTGCCTTCGGTCAAGTCACCCCCTCATTCCCACTCCTTCTCTTTTCAAACCCTTTTCCAACATTGCTGTTTCCATAAAATACCTCACCTGTTCTCTCTGAGACACTGCATCATCTTTTTGAGAACTTGTGATGTTCCCCGGGGAATGAAAATGAGAAATGGAAACAAGAAGTTATTTTTTTTGAAAGAAGAAATTCACTCTTGTGGAGGAATTAACATTGTATCATCATTATCTAATATCTCAAGGAATTAACTTTTCTGGAAATGGGTAAAACGGGAGTTTCCCCACAGTCTTCCTTCATTATGCTGCCCTTCATGTTCTTCCTCTGCGACATTTATAAAGGAGCCAAGATAAAACTGGCAGATCTCCTCAAGGAGAGCATGTGCTGTCATGGTGAGAGCTGTTAAAAGTTGTTGGTTCAAGGTATCAATTATTTTTTCTGTGGTATGTTTAAAGCAAAACTTCTGTTTTCAGAGGGTAATGAACCTTTATTCCAAGACTGTCCCTTTGCCTGTTCAGGAAAAAAACCCAGTCCTTAGCTATAGGAATGGGGATCTTGCTTGATCTTGGGAAGAGCCCACTGAAAGAGATTGAGAGAGAGGAGCTGTAAGTTAGCTCCTTTCCACTTAATTTCTGGTGGGCAGCTTGGGTGCCCAATTGAGAAGCCAAATTGCCACAGGCTTTTTAGGGGCTTCACAAAGGGTACAGCCTCTGCAAAAGGCCCTTTAGCCTAGTTAAGAGCCAAGCAGTAGCTCTGTATCTCTTCATTGGTGTTAGAAGAAAGCAGAGGTGGCCAGTATGATAAAAAGCATCTCTGCAAAACAAGCTCGGATGCAGACAGGATGGGAGCCAGAGAGAGAGGACTTGTTTTCTTATGCTTAGATATGCATTGTCAGGAGCTCTCAGAGGTGTGTTTTTCACACCAAGCATTTGTTCTGTGTGCTGAGCTGGCTGATACAAACATTCACATCTGTATGGAAATGTACACATGTAACACGCAGTTCACTGCAGTGCTAAAAGTCCTTTTGGCACCTTCCCTGCAGCCACTGCTGCTGGGATGGCTCACCCCAATAATTTCAGAGATTTTTATGGCCTAATTTTGCACATTAGATATTCCTTCTCCAATATTTGCCAATAGCAAAATAGCCAGAGGGGACTTTGTTATGTTTCTTCTGGTGTCAATACTGCCAGGTTTTCTTTGCAGAAAGACTGCAGGCAGCATCTTGCAGAAGCAGATGTAAGCCTAAGGAGAAACATGGATCTTGGCTTCTTTCCTGGCATGTGCATGGAAATGCATGTGCATGTGCATCCTGGCACCAAAGTGCATGCAGTTCATGGGAAAATGTAAGGGCATGGGCACTAAGCACAGCAGGAAAAACTTAAGAATCATCAGGTTTAATAAATTCTTGCTAAGCTGATGTTAGCTTAGAAGACAAATGTTATTGCTGGTGTTACGGGTCAGTCGCTCCAATGAGTTTCCCTGGGATGTCAACACCTGTCTGAAAGCAATTGGAAGAGCAGTGCCTACATCTTTCCACAGCTCCAGCCTCAATAACTTGTTGTACATCCATCAAAACTGAAACAAACTCTGCATAATTCCTCTGCTGCTCCCTGTGTATCTGCTGCAGCTTATGCTAACTGGGAAATGGGAAGAATATGGGAGTAGCTTATCCTCTCAGTGTCATCACAGATATATCAGTTTTCCTGCAAGAGTTGGAGTTAACTTGGCATGAGCAATTTTATCAAACACAATACAATACATGCAAGAATTTTTGTGTCACTGCCAGGCTGTCAAGAGAGAGGAGGACTGCAAATGAACTGTCTGAAACAGCTGATTTTCTTTTGGAAATTATCTAATAGAGAAATTTTTACTGTCATCCATGGTCATTAATGATGATTAAATCCCACTATAAAAAAGAGTGAGCATCTGTATCTCTGGAGTTTTACTTGGGAAGAGACCTAACCTCCAACTTCCATATGTGGAACAGCTCTGTAAAGAAGCCTCTGAGATGTGGAAAAACAGTCCCTGAGAGCTAGTTTAAAACTCTGACAAACCAAGGAGACTGGAACATGGTTCAGAGGAGCTGGCTGCTATCTGCTTTGAGTGTCAGACTTGTTACTCTGGGGCCTAGGGCTTCCTACGTTTTGGGAAATTGCTTTGTTTGCTGCCCTGCCTGTGGGGTCCCCCAGAGGCTTGCAGCCTCTTGGCTGATGGGTCTTGCTGACTTGAGCCCCATCATCCCCCCAGGTGGTTCTCAGGGTCTCCCTTGGGGTCACCCCTCAGGCTATTCATAGAATCATAGACTCATTAAGGTTGGAAAAGACCTCTAGGATCATCAGGTCCGACTGTCAACCCAACACCATATTGCCAACTAAATTATGTCCTGAAGTGCCATGTCCACACCTTTTTTGAACACTTCCAGGAACAGTGACTCCCCCAGTTCCCTGGGCAGCCTGTTCCAATGCATGACTGATCTATCAGTAAAGAATTTTTTCCTGATATCCAATATAAAGCTCCCCTGGCCATTTCCTCTAGTCCTGTCACTGGTTACCTGGGAGAAGAGACCAAGCCCCACCTCCTTTCAGGTGATAAGCCTCCTCTTCTTCAGGTTGAGCAATCCCAGTTCCCTCAGCTGCTCCTCATAAGGCTTATTCTCTAGACACTTCACCATTTTTGTTGTGCTTCTCTGGACTCAATCCAGCACCTGAGTAGTAGGAAGCCCAGAACTGAACACAGGATTCAAGATGAAGCTTCAGGTGTGTGTGTCATCTTCTTGGATTCTGTACATGCTTTACCAAGGAAAATCTTGAGTTGTGATATAGTATTAGATTTTATCCATAACCCATTGTGTCAATTTGATTTAAAATACTTACTCTCTCTCTATGCTGTATCAGAGACAACATAATCTAGAAATTTACCCTTTGCTACCTCTCCAGCAATTGCCTGGGGACCTGTGTTCATTTTTCCCCCACCTGGTCTGTTGGTGCTGTTTCTTAAAGACCTTTATCAGAGAAGCATAGCTGCAGAAGGAAGATTTAGTGTTTGAGTCATTGGTTTTTCCTGGGGGGTGCAAAAAAGTGTAATGATAAAACGTAAATATAAAACCAAAACAAATAAAATTACAAGTAAAATTAAAGGGCTCCTACAGCTATGACAAAAAGTATGCTTAGACTTTTTAATGGGGATTTGCTTGGGGATGGGCTAGATGATGTTTGAAGGTCCCTTCCAACCCGAACCATTCCATGATTTTCCCATGCCTGTCATGTGTTAATGAAAACCTTTTTATTTTGCCAGCACACCTTCTTCTGGCAACAAACTGATTCTAGCTGCTTTTAACTGTGATGCATCTCTTGCTGGTTCCTGCACACAAAAAATGGCCATAATGTGCTTTGCACATACTTCCAAGGCTCCACCAGCTGCTAGTGAATTCTATCCTACGTCTTTGCTTACACTCAGTTTCAGTATTTCCTTTGAGGTAATTTGCTTTCCACTGACTATGAAGCCCTTCAGGGTTTGAACCTGAGCTCTTTCTCTCCCTCCGTGATCTGGTGACAGTTTTCACCATCCAAAGGGGTAGATATCAGTCTGCTTGTCTCACCAGTTCATAAATTTATGCAGAGTGGGCAGCTGCTACTTCATCCCTGAAAGTCCAAGCCCAAAGATGCCAGAGATACTGCTGCTCTTTCACTCTTTAAATCAAAACTGAAAGCTTCTTTCCCACAGTGCTCTCATCTGTCTCAACTGACTGCTGCATGCTGAGCTATTGTATTGTGGATCGTTTGGAAAGCATCTCTTGGCCATGATCCTCAGAGGGGCTGAGAGTTCCCCTCGTCCACAAACTTTGGTGGGGTGTGAAATGGCTTTTCATCATAAAGTCCTGTGCACTTTGCAGGATGAGAAACACTGTGCTGGAACAGGTGGAAAGTTTCCCACTGACCTGAAGAGGAGCAGGACTAAACTGTTCCATTAAAAACCAAAGGTCAGGTATAATCAAGATGTTTTAAGAAACGTATCTATTAAAGGAAAAAATGTTTCACTGCTGGGCACAGGTGACAAGATAAAGCAGTCCAGCAGCTTGATTAAAATAGCATTTCTATTTTTAAGGCCAACTAATTTAAAAGAAAATCTGGCTTCTTTTGTGTGGGTGATAAAATCTCTCAGGACAGCAATTGAATTTTGGTTTTCTTGGTTCTAGGACAGTAACTTTCGTGCTTACAGGCTTTAAAAACATTACTACTCTGAAATAAACCTACTGGACAGAGTACCTTCATTTGAATGAGACATATTTCTGAGCACTTAAGTTTTACTAATTTAATAGAAAAACTGATGCAAATTGACCTTTAGCTTTCATTTAAGTCCAAGCTATTAGAAATTCTACAGTTATGTTTCCAGCGACAATATGAATTGCTGAGTGTTCCATAATTAGGTGCCAGAATAACACAAATGCTCATATACATGTGCTCCCCCTCCCAAAAAGACACAGGATTGCAGGAGATGTGGGATGGATTTTGTTAAGAAGAGAGCTATAGAGCTAATCCAAATCCTGGGACTCTGTTTATTCATTCTGCAACAAGATGAAAACAGTTTTAGTAACACTGTCAGCATGCCACTGCTGCTGTTGACAGCAGGAATAAACACCACCTGAAGGGAATGGGAGAAGCTGCCATGCCCTGCTAATGTGGGAGGCAGGGTCACCTCTGTTCTCTCTGCAGGATGAGCACAGGTGATCTCAGGGGCCAGGTGCCTCTTACATTGGGCATTGTACAAAGAGAGGAAAAAGGTAAAGTAGACAGCATGACTGCTGCTAGGATGTTGTCTGCTTGTACAGACCACCAGAAATCATAATATCATAATTAATCATTTTATATTGTGGTGAAAATAAGCAGAAGGGAAGGAGAAATTAAAAGTAAAAAGAAGGTCTGTTTAGATATGAGCTGTGTTCACATCTGCATTTTGATAAATTCCATATACTATATAGAACGCTTCTGCAGACAACAAATGACAAATATTCATGACTCTAGATGCTGAAAAGAGCTGTCTTCTGCATGCAAAGAATTATTATTTAATATTCCATATTTCAGGGGACTTTTTCCCCTTCCAAGTTTGCCAAAGGTCCAGTCATCACTTAGGATGTGCAGATGATGTAGCACTGGGAAAAAATTTTTAGCCTGACTTGATCAGGTATGGCATCTCTGCCACACAGGGAATCGCAGTTGGTTTTTCAGTGAGTAATTTGCACCTTCATTTGCAACTATCTTGAGTAAATCCTCGTCTGCAGCCAAATCTTGGGGTGCTTAGACACTATATGCTGCATGTACACACAGTAACTTGGTTTGGCCCCCATGACAAAGGAAGTTGGTGCCTGAAAATTTGAGTCTCAATGAAATACAGGTCCAATTTTTTTTTTTCATCTTCAAACTATTCCCATGGTGAGAGGAGAAGGTATTTTTTCAGTTTTATGTGTTAAAAGCACCAAAAAAAGAAAGTTAACTGCTGAGTTTCAAAACCTGGCTGAAATGCTGTGGATAGACAAAAGTGGAGAGCAAATGGGTAAGAGGATAAGCAAGCAGAAAGAAGTGCATTGTGCCTGCAAATACCACGGTTGTCCTGTCCCAGTCCCCCAGGGGTGGGGAAAGGTGTGCTGGGAGCAGCTTTTGTTTGGAAGGGGAGAAGGGAGATTGCTGAGAGGGGTCAAGGTGCACCATGCAGAGAGTGTCCAGCCTAGTTACAGAAATGTTACCAGGGTTCATGGATCCTTTCTAGTACAGTTTCTGATAGCTGTGAGTGGCTTTGCTCCTGAGTCAATGTATTTGGAGAGAAAGGTAAAACTACACTTGAACACTTCTTACCGAGCCCTAAGAGATGTCTTCTTCATCACTGTGGGAGAAGGGGGATGATGTTCTGATCAGCCATTCAGAATTTTCTCTCTTCTCTGATGTGCCCAACCTTGGCACTGAGGAGAGCAGAAAACAGCCTAGGATAGTTCCTAAAGAGGAAAATTTCAGGGCAGGCTAGTGACAAGCTGGGAGTGTGCTCACCGTGGTTTTCACCAGCCTGGAGGCTGTGAAACGAAGCTCAGCGAGGTAAGTGATCTTGGCCAAAGTTGCAAAATCACTGTACCAGAGTATATTAATCTAAACTCTGCTTTGCCTTTGTGTAAACTATTCCCTTCTGGAGCAGCCTGCACTGCTGCAGCTACACATTTGCTTTCACAGACCCCAGACTGTCAAGCAGCCTCACACAAGCATGTGTTGAGCTACACATGTGATTGAGCTACATGTGTTTACTTCATTATAGGTCAACCACTTGAGCCTACCCTCAAGATGAACTTAATGTTTGCAAAGGAAGGGAAGCAGCTATGTGATACTGGAACAAGCAGAAAACAGAGTCATAGCTTTGAACAACAGGAAAAATGCCAGCTGTCTTAACTAGATATGAACATATACACCTATAGAAAAGTTTATCTCACTTTCCTGCAGGGTCTGAGTGGAATATGGAAATCTGGTAGGTGAGGCAGGAATTTCTCAGTTCCTGTATCTCATAATATTGGAAACAAGATCTCTACAATGCAACATGAGTCTGGTAAATACTACAGAAAGGGAGCAAAACACTGTAACAAATGATTTTTGTGTTTGGCCCATTGAATATGAATATGCTTTGCACATGCCTAACTGCCTTAGCTGCAGTGGCTGGTCATGATCACAGGGCAGGGGCATTTTTTATTTCCACAAGAACTGTAGCAAGGGCTTTAGTATGACTTACTAAGCTGTACAGGAAAAAACTAATATAAACTCTTGTCTTAATAACACAAATCCATTTGTTTGAAAATGTTGCCATTTTACTTTGCTGAGAAAGGCCTAGTTAGTTAGATGATTTCTTCTTTTTTCTATCTCCTTACATTTTAAATGGAAGAACCAGACTGACCCTCTACATTGATTAGTTTTCTCATAATTAAAATTGCAAAACTTACTACTGCAAACAGATGTTCAAGCCCTTTCTGTAAAAGCCAGCACAAAGATAAACACTGCTCTCTCTGGTAGCTTTTATTATCTGCATTCTAGCTTTACAAGTAAAGTGAGAATTTGAGAAACAAACAATAAAGACTGAAGAGAGCTCATTCAAGCAACCATAAGAAACCATATAAATGAAAGATTCTCCTCCTCTTAAGGCCTTGGGCTGTCTTGGGCTGAAAAACCTGCGGTGTAAGAGGTTAGGTGTGGACTTCTTGGTATATTCTGTGCAAGCTGCTTTACAGATTTTCTGCCCTTTGCTTGTCCCTAAGCCTCTAAAATAATTTTCTATGTGACCCAACATGTTTTTCTCCCACCTTTAGTACATCGCTAATTCCCTTTACCAAGTGGTTGAAGTGCTGTGGTGACCTTCAGAGCTGTGATGAGGGATACAGGGCAATCCCAGGCAGCTCCTGCTGGTTTTTGCAGAGGGCAGCTCTTCCCTTGACACATGTTGGGAAGTGGCTCCAATGCTGCTGGGAGATCCTGCTCCAAAGCACTGCGGGGGTAAGGCCAGCACTGTGCTTTTGCTTGATGGATAGTGGAGTGCAGCCTATGTGTAACTTTTAGTCAACACAGGCATGCACAGATAATAGACCATTTCATCTGCCTCTGAGGAGCTTCTGTTATAATCTGTGAGAAGATTCTTTCTGTGGTTTAAACTTTGGCATATGAAGAACGCCAATACTTTATATATACAAAATGTCAGTTATGTGCCCTCAGGCAGCAAACTAAAAATGATATTACCCTGTTGATGGATCTGGGTTTAGATAGTTTCAGCTACAGTAAGTTTCTTGATTTAAACTCTGAAGAGATGGCTGTGCCAGTCAGCTAAAGACAAAATTGCAGGGTGCCACTGTTTCTCCCACTGATTCTAAAGAGCTTTGAATAAATCACTGGGGAGAAAAGCCACTTTCTTACAGGGGTTGTCACGCAGCACACCAGTGGCACAGAGCCATGCTGCCTTGCGTGATGCCACGGGATGAATGAGCTGCTGCCCAAACTTTGCTGACCGATGGTGCTCCCGCCGCAGGCTCCGGCGGCACCCGGCTGTGCAGTGCGACTGTGTCTGCTACAGGCAGTCACCCCTAACATGAACATGCTTGGAGCCTGTGGTCATCACTGCAGGAAAGCTGCTGCTGCCCTGGGGGAAATAATGTGTGCCTTGCAGCTGCTGCAGGGCAAGGCTTGTGGTGCTGCCCGAGCAGCATGCCCTGAGACAGGCAGAGTCAGCAGAGGACAAAAGTCTCAAAAGCAGAAGCCAATGAACCACCATATGCATTTTATCCACAAGATGAATTCACTGTGCTGCAGAGAATTACTGACACTAAACAGCAAAAGAAATGCTAAACATAAAGTTCCTGATTCTTATTTAGAGCAAAACCACTTTATATCCTGCTGGAGTGAGTAAGTGGTTCCCAAAGCAGAGGGTACTTCAATAATTTACAGCCAGTGTATAGCTGTGTTAGTTTACAAAGGAGAACTAAAGCCCAAAGGAGTAGTACTTTGCTGATTTTTAAGTTTCTCATGTGTTTGGAACTTGTTAAAAAATTCTGACACCATGTTACCTTTAATTTACTAATTGGAATTTAGCCTGGAGATTTAAATTGTTTCAGTCAACAGAAGGTTCCTGAGGTGGACAGTTGAAGCTTCATAGCTGGAGAAAACCATGGAGACCAGCCTCTGTGAAAAGGTCTTTCTCCACTTTTAGTTAAACTATTAGCATCAAGGGTTGTGTGATTGGTCTAAAGTCTAAAGTGAGTGAAGAAACAGAAACTCTGCACCCAGTCTTATCTTATTTATACCAATGTAAATCCAGGCAAATTCTCCTCAAATCAGTGGAATTATTGTAGGCTTACATAAGCTTAGGCAATATCAGAGTCTGTTGCTTTTCTTTTTGGCTACTGGAATTGCCTTAGTAAATAATGTGGACAATTGTCCAAACTCCCATCATGGAATGAAAAAGTTTTCTAGTAATAACCACATCACTCAGGTAACAAAGAAAAAAGAAGAAACAGGTGGCAGATAACAAATAAAGCTAGTGAAAAAACTGAGGTGGGAGACAAAAGACAACCCTATGAAATCTACAGTGATATAAATAAATTCCTTAAGACCACAGGCAAGCATAGCTTTGGAAGTAAAGATATAGATAAGAACTTTATGAGCTAAATAAGTTCTTCTCTCATCACTTCCTCAGTCTGGGCACCCTGTGTTTGCAAGTATAGCACTACTGAAGAGTTCATTAATTCATCTGCTCTAGATGCTTAGTCTGGTGCCATTTCTTAGGACTAAATGACTGCAAAGATTGATAGCCAACCTCCACTCCTTACCCATATCTGTCCGTAAAGAAATGTAAAATCTGCTGTTGGTATAAAAAGCACAGCCACCCCAGTTACTGGGCAGCCAGTGGCATCTGCAGTTCTGCCCCTTGATTCGTAATTATGGGCGTAGAGTAAGTTAAATTATTTGATAATTCTTAGAAAAGTCCTGAAAGTCTTGTCTTCTACAGATGCATGTGAAATTCTCTGCTTCCTTTTACACTAAAAATAACATTTCTGAAGTTTGTCACTCATCTGTGAATCAAGAAAATTATATAAATATACAGAACTGTATGTTCTAATATATTCTGAGTACAAGGCCTAAAATTGTATCTTCAAATAGTAAGTTATATTTTCGTTACTTATGTGGTAGTGTAGGAAGTATTTGCGTAGCATTTTATTTAATTTATGCAGGAGGAAGTAAGTAAAACAGTATTTCTATGAAGATCCATGCTACGTGGCTTTATGAAAGAGTACTTCCAGTGTCAGCAAGCAGTCACCTCCCTGCCCAAAGTAGATGGCTTCACACTGTGGAAACAATACTACAGCTCTCCTGTGAAGTCCTGTACCAGGAACTCCTCCAGAGCAGAGTGCTTTACTTCTGCCTGCATCTGCTTTGGGGAGGTTGTAAGCAGGCGTTGACTGATGTGGTAGTAATTTCATTGATGCTTTTCCAGCACCAGTTACCACAGAAAGTGATTCTTTTCTGAATCACTTCCCTCTGCCTGCAAAACTCAACTGAGTTAGCAACAAGAGTTAGCAGAAGAGGGACACTAGCAGGCTGTACCAACATTTTAAGAGTGGTTTCACTTTTCTGAAGTAATCTGCATTTAGTAATGAAATTCTAGGCTTACTTAAAAATTCCTCTAAAAATTGCAGTGGCCCACTGAAATGTGTGTGTGTGGAGATTGGCTCATTTAAAATGAGTAAAGCTTTTTGAGTCTTCACAATTTGCAACTGCACAGCAAATTGGAGAAAGAGATCTCTGTCACCAGTGAATTTGCCCCAGGAGTAGTTCAGGATACTGTGGTTTTTTACCTTGTGTATGATAAGTTTTATTTGAGAAGTGGTGGAAAATACCAGTGCAGCTGGCTATGTGGGACTGATGCAGAAATCCAGTGTTACAGGACAGGCAGCTGACCATAATCGTTTGTACCTTTTAATGGAACCATAAATGGTTGAGGAACTGACCAACTGATGTTAGCATCTGTTTTCCACTTGCAGCTTATTTTTGCCAACTATTTTTCCTGTGAAGCAGCCCTAATGAAGTGCATGTCATTAAAAGCTCATCCACAATTGCTATTGTTTCTGAAAGTCAGGCAGGGATGTTAAAAACACACAGGGTACCAAAATTCACTTTAGGGCCTGAAGACAAACATGGCAATCATGGCCAGGAATTTCTGAAGTAGGCCCTGGGAAAGGATATGAATCATTGTTTGGATGACTTTTGGGGTGGTTCATGAGTGGGGCAGAACATACGTAGTCATATCTACGTAGGAGAGGAGTTATAGCTACAAGGGGAATAACTGTTTCCTCAATAAAATCTAAGGGCTGCATAGGCTGAGGCAAAATTGCAGTGGCTGAGTGGCTCTTCAGCCAGCTTGGGGGGCTTACAATTAAGACAGAGACTCTTTACCATGGCCTCTAGTGAGGCCACAGAGGCTGACAAAGGCTGACAATTTTTAACATAAAGAGGGTAGATCTAGACATAAGGAAGCAATTTTTTTACAGTGAGGGTGGTCAGAATCTGGACCAGGTTGCCCAGAATCTGGACCAGGTTGCCCAGAGAGGTTGTAAATGCCTCATCACTGGAGTGTTCAAGACTAGGTTGGATGCGGCTCTGAGCAACCTGGTCTAGTTGAAGGTGTCCCTTGGTTGGATCTAGATGATATTCAAAGGTCCCTCCCAACTCAAACCATTCTAAGATTCCATACAGCAAAACCAAAGTATCACTGAAAACTCTCCTGGCTCCTATCTCATCTTCCTTCCTGCATTAACTTTTTTTTTTCTGAGATATAATTCTCAGATGGGTTAGGAAATAAGCAAAATAATGAAATGTGAGGTAGGCTAGGAAGATATTTTGTACACTTTCATATATAACGCCTCCTGATTATTATACCTCTAGAGTTTTCCAATTCCCTTCTGTGGAAGAGACACAGTAAAATGATGAGGATTAGAACTTTTATCTTTTGGAGAAGCTAGGGAGCAGGGAATGAGAGCAATTGTCAGCTCCTAGTTGCCCTGTGCTGGGGAGATAGAGGACCCAGGCAAGCAGTGCCACATTTCAAGTACTCAGGCTTGTTTTGATCCATTCTTTCTGTGTACTCTGTGCTCTGCTCACCTTTTTGCTCCTTATAACTTTCTGGAAACTCTACCAGAAGGTATGCTCTTATCACCTGTCCCAGAGAGAAGGGTTCAGAGATGGCCTCACACATTCCTTTCTATTGCAATGTTTATATTTATTGTGATCATAAGCAATACTTAAAAGAATACTCTGGCTCAGCAACGTATACTGAACTGCTGGGACTGCACACTTGTCTGAATCCAAGGTACTGCCTGCAACATCCAGCAGAGATGCTGTTAGGGGGGCAGATAAGAAAAAAGGGTGGGGAAATCCTGACCTTACAGGGCTGCAAATTGTCTTGGGAAATTTAATAAAGCTAACTAGCTTGATGCTGTCCTCTGCCTATGAATCCCTGCAAAAAAATTACCTGGAGACCAAAGTTAAACTCTTGAATTTCTATAATCAAAACTGCAAACTGAAATCTTTGTGAAGGGTTCCAGAGAAATTAAGCTGTCAGTTATATATACATGTGTGTGTATGTATCTACCTATCTATGCATATACACATACATCTGGGAGAGCAAGCTGCTAGACATTTGCCTCAAAGATTGTCCTGTTGAAGTCTATAATTTTTTGGGGAGGTAGTAGAAAACAGATTAGCCTTCATACAACACAAATGTAGGGAGGAAGCCTTCACTGGCCTTGAGATTGTGATCTAGACATAAACAGTAATTTGGTTCCAGCACTCAAATGTACACCCAGCTGAAATTTGATTTCACTGCTGCAGGCAAAAATTGGCTCATATGATTTGTAACTACCCACATAACTACCTCTTTTAACTTCCTGTTTAAGGATTTATGAAGATTTATTCCCTGCCTTCTCAGTTTGACAATCTAACTAAATTGGCCATTTAATTTCAATGGTCCTGCTAATTTGTCTGTTTGCTGTGTGTTTAACCTCAGTTTGTCTATTTTTTAGAGCTCATTTAGATTAATATTATTAATAGCTATTTAGTCTTACTGGCATTGTAACTCAGAGCTCATTAAGGATTACCACAACTTCAAGTCTAATGAATAGGATAATAAGCCTGATTAAAATAATTAAGGCAAGTGGAATTAATGCTGGTAAAAAACACATTTAAAAAGACTGCTAAGCAAAAACAGACCATACAAAACCAACCCAGTTTCAACCTCTTCTTCTTCTTTCATATGAAATAGAAGGAACTCCCCTCCCCCCCCCAAACCCTCTAAATTCTTAAAGCCATATATGAAACTGTGAATTCCATCACTTTTGTGATACTAAGAACAGAGGTCTACCTTCTTGGGAGCATACTTTGTGGATGTCTCTCAGAAGGACACATCTCTTCCTTAGGGAAGGTATGTGAGGAACCACTGTATATAATCAAGGATGGAAATTAGAAGTATAATTCCTACTATCTCCTACATGAAAACTAATGCTTGTCAGCAGGTTAGCTTAACACACTTCAAGGGAGGCTACACCAGTGGGATGATGCACCTCCTCTGTCTGCTCCCCGAGGCCAGTCCTCTCCATCTCCACACCTTTGCCACAGTCAGGGCACTCTAGGACAGCTTATTGTAAGTGAAAGTCTGTTCCATCTTGTGGTACACAATGAATCTCAAAAGGTGTCTGAACTTAGGTTCAATTATGTTATCTTTGTACTTTGCTTAATGATTAAATGGTTTCTGTAAAATATTTTAGCATGGATTTTTTTTTTTTTTTTTTTTTTAAGACCAGAGAAAGAGCCTTGTGTGTAGATTAGTGAACACTGAGATACCCAGGGTTTTACTCACTGTCTTTGAGGATATTTCTCCTACCTAAGCTTACCTCATAGTCTTTATTATATCCTGGACTTAGACAAGAAGAATTCCTCGGAGGCAATGATCAAGAAATTAGATTGGATTGGATTTGACACAATTTATAGCATGGATAGGCTTGATGTCTTTCTAGTATCTAATGCTACTTTGGTGCGTGGACTGTTTGACGTCTCTGAAAAACTAAGGTTCCTATCTGGAAGTACAGGAAGGTTCTTGGACCTAATCAAGAATATAGAAATGCTTACTTATGAATACTGCTTTCGGAGCAAGGGATGATATTTGCTATTGATACGTGGTGCTGACTGTTATCCAGTGTTAAGAGTCCAACTTTTTTATCAAATTTCATATTCAGTGCAGTATGACACGAAGATGCAGGAAAAACCAGAAAATACAAGGGAGGTGTTATGAGGGCATACGGTTTGCCATCACTATTTAGTGCACTGAATTTCTCCGACTGGGAAAAGATGGAACTATCTTATCATAGTATGCAGGGCTTCCACCACTTGTGCAGTAAAAGTACTGCAATTTTTGTTTATGGAAACACAGTAAAACGAGCTGCTGCAGGGAGGAAGCAAAGAAGAGCAGTATGGTGAGGAGGATGGCCTGGCTACCTTCCTTTTAGTTGATTCTTGTAAAGGTGGCCTTATCTCTGCATCCTGCCTTAAGCCAAGATTGAGAATGGCAAGGTTTTTTTTCTCTATGCTTTCTCCAGAGCAGGAGATTTCATGCTAGGAATCTAGTGTAGTAGGAAGAGTGCATCTGGGATGGGTGTCTGGTCTTTAAAGGAAGAAGATCTGGGTCCTGTGAATGATGCATTGTCTATTTCTGTCTGAAATTTCACCAGTTGCTCATGACCCTTCTCATGAGCCAGGAAGGGCATGGGTTATATTCACAAGTCTTGGTTTAAGGCTCACAGATACACAGTAGATCTGACAAAAGCTGCTCTGCCATGCCTCAGATTTCATAATCACAGGACAGTTGGATTCCTGACCTGCTGCACTAGGCAGGAATCTTGGGTTCCAGATTGGGCCGGACGTGTCAGAGACATGCTGGCACTTTCAGCCACTGATTTTATAACTGTCTCACATAAGGATTTCTGGTTCAGTTATTGTGTTTTGTAAGTGATCTATACAGCACAGGATTAACTTTAATACCCACTAGAGTAATTATCAAAGCATGTGGTATCCTGATGACACACTTACAGCTTCACATGAACTGGTAGATGCTCTGCTGACTGTAGGCCACAAAGTTAAAATTCTCTGCCAGTCAGCTGGAAAGAAAGTCCTCGAGTCTCTTATCTTTGTGCATTTGCATAGTTTTTACATTTGGAGAATGACCTGATGAGGAAAGCTTGGAAGCATCAAACTTATGCTCATAACACAAGCTTTTCCTCCTTCTACCAGCCTGGTCAGGAGGGTTCAAACCCATCAAGCAGGCAGCAGGCATCGGTGCTGCTTTTACAGGTTTCAAACGGCAAAATCAGTGACATCAGGGTCTGGCCCAGGTACTTGAGAGGGACCAGGAGACTCAGTCACTGAATGAAATGAATCACCCTGTGGTACAGCTTCTTGGAGCTTGTGGCACTGCCACATGTGGAGAAACAGCACCCCTGCAAAGGAGAGGGTGCAGAAGGAGGAGGCAGCCTCATAGATGTCGTTAGCCCCAGTGCTGTGATGGGGGCAGTGCTCCACTGAGGTGGCAGGGTGTTCAGGAGAAACTAGCACCTTCAGGAGTTTCCTGCTGAGTAACACAAGAACATATGATGTGTATCTACATGCGCACAGGGAGATATGAGGAAGGCATATAGACATTCAGCCCTTATATGACTTCAGTGTACCTCAACCCTCATATTGCTGTCTTGGTGGAGTTTTTCTGCCAGATGTTTTCCAGTATTTTGTACTGTGTTCTGCAGAGACAAAGGCATTTTATCATTAATCTTTCAGCACACAGAGGAAAAGAGGGTCATTGAGCTCATCTGAACACTGAGCTGTCATTTATCCCTGGCCTTCATCAGGGACTTACAGGAGTATGGAAATTTCCTTGTGTCTCAGATTTCCCTCTTATGTGGTGATGGGAGACTTAGTTCTGACTGTACTGTGGTCTGTGAATATAAACCTGTTTCTTAGTAGTAGTGTCCCAAGTGGTTGCCTGTAAGGGCATGGTGTACTGCTGGCACACACAGGCACGCCTTCCTAGGAGTTCGGCTAGATGTTTGACAGTAATGGTGATGGATGGTGTGTAAGTAATGCTGAGAGTTGACAGTGGGGCAAGGTCCAAAACAGTTTGGAAACCATTGCCTTGGAACGTGTACTGAAAAATGAGGGCTGTGATTTATCATTTCCTTCTGAGAAAAAACATTTTAGGGAATTCTGACATGAAACAGTTAGCTGTATTGGATACTTGTGAAGATAATCTGGTCTTCGCTATCATATCTCTCTTCAGCAGATGGTAAAGGCCAGGTACTAATTAAGAAGAAGCACAAGAGGAAAAGAAAAAAGCTTTAGGTTGACAAAATGCTACATCATGTAATAAATAGTCTCTCATTTGTTATTTCTGCTAACAATTATGGACTGGAATGAGACCTCTCATAAGGAGTAGATCATGCCTCCATCTGTCTACTGCTGGGTTATTCCCCTTGTATTTGCAGAAATTAGTTTTGGACTTGTTAAAGGCAAATCATGGAACAGTTGGATGATTAGGACCAAACTTCAAGAGCAGTTTCCCTACTGTGTTGTTACTCACAAGGATAATGATTATCTATCAGGCAGAGGTGCTTAAGCTACTCATCCATCAGCAGTTTTTCTAGGTTGTCTTTAGAGAGAGTGATGTTTTGTTCCCAGGTAAATCTGTGGCAGACCTGAACCAGATTTGAAAACTGAAGGATAAAATTAACTTTATGGATCAACAAACAGATCCGAGATACGGAGTTTTTTTCAGAGAATATCTAAAAAATGACTATATGAAGGAAGAATGTAAGGTGGTAAGGCATAATCAGAAATATTTTTCAGTTGAGGGGTTGATGCAAAATTCTCTTAAGCTTCTCAGCACAAAGATGTAAAAACAGTTTTAGCATTTCACTGCCCTCCTCCTTTGCAGAGGACAGACTAGAATGAGGGCATGTTTGCAGCCTTGAGGCTACTTTGATGTATGGACATACAGGGATTCTGAGGTGCTGCAAAAGGGCAGCCCTTTGAGTCAAGCTCCTAGAACTTGTGCATTTCTATATTAGATTTGAATACTCTGGGCTGAATTACCACATTGCACACCAACAAAGAGCACACAGCTGAACATGGAAGAGTACTGCTAAGACAATACAAAACCTTAGTTTCCATAAGCCTGAAAAATGGAGAGAAGCTAAAAATCAAAGAAAGAATTAAAAAACAGGCAATGCTGGGTAGGCTAATAGTGTGAAATGAGAGAGTTGGAGTGAGGAGAATAACCCGGGCTTGTGCAACAGTTTAAACCATTGAAATCAATCAATGAGGGCCCTTGCTACAGTCAATGCTGCAAAATTTTATCTGATAAGGACTGAGCAGAGCAATGAGTATTTTGCTCTTTTAGTAAAAAAAAAAAAAAANATGGGAAAAATTAAGAAGTGATATAAACAAAACTGAAAACATTTTTTGGTGTTTCTAATCATCTACCTTACAGACATTTTAATTTTGAAATGTATAAAAGCACAATCTGTTTATTCTCAATAAAATTCAAGCAGATTTGCCTTGTCATTAAATGTATTTTCATTGTCCTGTATGTTGAGCCATACTTTAAACATGTAACTCTTCTCTTCAAATGGACTGCCTTTTTTTTTTAAAATTCGTCTTTTCCCTTCCGTCTTCCAGAAACAACTCTGATTTTTTTGGTATTTATGTGCACTATTAACACTGCACGTAAGTGTTTGACTCATATGGGAAGACTTGGCATACTAAGAAATATTTATCAGATGTGATGCAAACCTAGATCAAAAAAATATTTTTTCCTTGTACAGTAGATTTGTTTCCTTAGAACAAAATATGTACTTTTATTGCATGCAGATGACCCTCTTTTGGTTGTCCCTGTCTCTGGGCAGTCTTGGTACCTCTTCCATGGTTTTCTGGTGTTTTCAGGATGGAACATTTGGGTTTTTTAAAATACTGCAATTATTGAATTATTTTGTATGGCTTAACTAAGTTACTGAAAATACAATGTGGTCTGTATTTATTAACAAAACACACAATGCCTAAGCTTCCAGGGTATCTTATTTGTATCAAAACATTGGCAAAACACACAAGCTGTAATTATACTTTCCACTAAGTAGCAGTTAGCTTATACATAGAAATCTAGGTTTAGAGCAGCTAGCAATACTAGCTGTGCAAGGAATTCCTAGCTGGCCATGGTCTTCATGCCACGCCAGTCTCCTCATAGGCTTTAAAGGTATAAATAGAGAGACACTGGCATATCTCTCTTTCTGCCCTTCCAAGCTTCCAGAAGGGATGACTCCTGCTGTGCTTTGTTACTATAGAAAGGTCTGGCTCAGGGTTTGGCAGCTCAAAAGACTCTATAGGAAAACATGTCTTTGGTGGGGATTAAAAATGACTATCGGTCTCTCTTTAGAAAAGAGAATAGAGAAACCTAATGGCATTGATGGACAAGCCCTCAGTATCACAAGAGACTTTGGCTGGAAGTCCTGAAGAAACTCCAAACACTGGATGATTTGAGAAAAATACACATCCTTTCTTCTGTGTTGTTACTAGCAATCTCATTCCTGTCTTGTTACTGACTAGGGGATAAAATGCCACATTTCTGAAGTGTTAGTAATGCCACAGGATGATAAAGAATTAAACCTATCACACTGGAAATTCAGAGGAAAACCACTTCTGTTTAGACTACTTCTTGAAATTCTGCATTTCCTTCAGGCAATTTTTTTGTCTTATAATTCTCCATCAACTTCACATGTTGTACTTCAGGGCTGGAATTTGCTTCTAACCACCAGGACATTAAGAACGAAGATGTTTACAGGAAAAAAATCCTTAATTCTACAACGTGTAAGGATCCTTTTGAACATGCTCTTTTCACAACTCCCTTTGCACTATTTTTAGAATTTTATCTGGATTATCTTTGCAATACTTCATGCTCTTCCTGGCAAAGTTTCTCTTCTTCATCTTGAGGGGGCAAGTGGTTCCTGGTGAAACCACTGAATTTTTCTTATTTTTTGTTATGAGGAATAGTAGTCTTGTATTAAAGCAAATAAACTTTTTATTATACGAAGCCCTAGGGATTTAGTACATCCACTTTTTGGTATTCTGTGTAGCATGTCTGAAAGCTGTGGCTTTTTGTTCTTATTGCCTGCATTTCTGCATGAGAAGTGTCCTCCTTAATGTGGAGTTGGGAAGGGTGGTTTCTGAGATCACAGAAGCCATTGACAGGCTAGAATGTGTTTTAGTTACTCCAGTATTTTGTGAAAGGGAATTGATATTGTGAAAGGAAGAGGTATCTTCATTTTTCAGTTATGCTGGCCATTGGAGTGAATCCTCATGTCTTAAGGGACTTAGTGTAAGCACAATGGAGAAAAATCAGACTGCAGCTGGACAGGGAGGAGGAAGTGGAGCCACAGTCTCAGAGCTTTGCTGTTGTCAGGTTTTGGTGGACATCACCACAAAAGTGAATTTCATGGACAGCAAAACAGCTTTGCTGTTGCTTACAGGGAGCTGCTCCCAAGTGGGAGGACTAATGTGGTGAAAAAAAAAAGACAGTACTTGATTGCAAATTTAGCAGTAGATTATGGCAGTCTGAAACAGGACCATTAGAAAGGGCCCATCTCCCGTCTTTCATTTGGCCTCTCAAAATTGGGTGGCAGCTGCAAGGAGAGCTGGGGTAGGCAGTGTCTGGCCTTGCAAGTGCAGAGAAGGAGCTATAGCTGATCATATAGATCATATAGATGTGCATATGATGTAATCAATAAAGATTGCAGGAAAGAAACAGCAGAAACTTTGCCAACAATCACAGCTTTCTCCCATTTGCTTATTTCCGCTTCTATTTTTTTCTTCTCTTCTATGTGAAATTACTAAAGGTGATTCCAGGAAAAAGTGGGGATGATGGAGGTTTTTCTTTAGGAACAGTGAGGCACTCACTATAATTGTACTAGTGTTTTTGATAGGTACAGGTGTAGAAGACTTAGTGCTTCCTTGTTTTGGCAGCATGTTTAACACATGTTATCCTGCATATGTCATTTTTCCTGTCAGGGTTTTATTCTTCTTATGTGAAAGTGATAGAGTGACTGTGGCTTCCTGAGGCTTCTTTTCTGCCTTAAGGATTAGTGTGAGTTCAGGTCAGCAACCAGATGCTATGCTGGCAATCTTTTTTTTTTTTCCTATCATGCTAGAATGGACAATGTGAAGAAAAAAATCTGTAGTTGATAGAAGACTTTTTGTAATTTTTCTTGCCTTTTAGTCTTTCAGCATGGATAGCTGACAAATACAAATATAAACTGATAGAGGAAGTAGAAAATGCCACCACTTGAGAAACTGAAAAAAGGGCACAAATGTAACTTTTATAACATGTTTACAAGACTATCAATGAAGAAGTTCAGGTTAACAAGTCTAAGTTTCTTTTGATGCGATCTGATTTCTTCTGGGAGTATATAGGTGCCCAAGAAAAGTTCCTTACTTGGGCAGTGAAATGTGTCTAGGTAATATGATAAAAGTAATTGCAGGTTCCCAGCAGTCTGGTGACCCCAGTAAATGACTTCTCTGTGTTGCCAAGAGTAAAACTGCTGCCTGGAAACTCGCCAGCTTACTACTGTGCATGGGAAAAACTTTTTTCTAATTAATGTTGTTTGATAAATATATATTCAGTTGTTACTATAATAAAATGCTGTGGAAGTCTGAGCCTAGGATCTGCTTCAAGCAATTTGTCCTGTGCCACCTGCTGCATTTGCCTGATGGGTGCCATGCTTCCATTCAGGACTTCTGCCTCGTAACTACAAATGTGTGAACAGAAAAGCTTTCCCAAGTGCTCTTATTTACAGTCCCGGAAAATGGACTGAGATCAACACACGAGGTCATGAAGTGCTTAGGGAAAACGGTAGTGCTTATTTCCAGAGACATCATAGTGGCATAGCTTCTTACTAACTCAGAAGCTGCATGTGACATTGTAATTTAAAATACATTCTCTGGTCTATCCAGAGCTGGTTAGCAATTTAAGGTATGTGCCTTTCATACAGCTGACTTGTTCATATGCTCTGTAGAGCATTGATTTTAATTGGCTTGAAACAACAGAGCATTTGGTAGTTGGTTTGTATTTCATAAAAAGATACACATGCCTGAAAGAGTTGGCTAATTGTGTGGTTGAGTGGAATGAGAGGAGTAAATAAATGTTCTTCCAGCATGGGCTTCCCAACTGAAGGACCTATAGCAGAAAACCAAGGGTCTGGGTTTTGTGGCTTTAGAAGAATATATCTTACCCAGAAAAAAAATCATACTGACTCTAATGGGAGTAGCAACATGTCTGACTGGATTACTCCTAAGGGAGTAATGAACCAGACCCAAAATATACACCTGCTAGTTTTCACCCAAAGTGGCATTGTCTAAAGCAGCCATGACAGGGGCAACACCCCTCCCCC
>JAAWXA010000012.1:529064-602820 GCA_038090715.1 Florisuga fusca
CCCCCCTCCCTGCCCCCCACTTATTAAACAAAATGAAAAGGGGTTGCTTTATTCCTAATTTATGATATATCATAATATATCAGCAGCCTTGGACCTGAGAGACTGTGTTCTTTCAAGATTAAGCTGGTTTAGAGTAGCTGTGTTGATCACTGGACATGGTTATATTTTCATGGGGTAGATGATACATTAAAATTTATAGTGGGTCATACACAGAATGTATCAAGTTCTGGGTGCGTATATATGATACACAGATTGGACAAACTGAGTGTCTACATAACCCCTATCACTGCAAGAACTTCTTAATGTGCGTTAAGTCTCATTGCACCAAGCAAAATTTGAGTAGAGGTATATTAAGCCAAACAGTGCTGTAATATGGTCCAAATCACTTCCCTGAAAAGCTGTTGTGGAGATGTTAGGGCAAGGCTGGCTCAAGATTTGGCTGTTGCTGCTTGAGAAAGATTGTTCCCATGAGGGGTATGTGTGGATGTTTCTCAACTGCCGCTTGGGTTCCAGTAAGAATGCCATGTGGGTGCCTAGTGCGAGGGGAGACGACCAGCACTTGGCAGTGGCTTTCCCTCCTGCTCTCACCCCTACCTTTTCCCTTGCTGGCTGCAGGTGCAGAAGAAAGGACCTAAAGCGCTCCTTCTGCTGGTGCTGGAGGTTGAGACAGTTCATTGTCTGCTCTGCTTGTAGTTGGGGCTGATGCTGCTCACTGCTGCTACAGATGTGTAAAATGGGTCATTATTTCAGACAGTATTTCACACAGCCTGTTCTCTAACCAGTGCAGCCTAAAACCCTGCTGCTGGAGAAGGCTGTAGACCTGACCCTGCAGCAGGCTTATTTGTCTGTCTACATCTTAGCCAGACAGGTACTTGTTTGCTAGATGGACAGTGTGTCTATAAAACTCAGTGTGAAATTTTCTCTCCTGTACCAGTATTTTAATGACTAATAATGCTTCCTTGGCTTGTCTTGTGTTCAACGTTCCTTTCCCCTATGCTATGTGCATTCCTGTTGCTTAGTATCATTTGTTTTTATTTTGGTCTTTCTAGGAGAGGCTGTGTAGAGATCAGGCCCAATCTGGCTTCCTCTAAAGTCTGAGGAAATATTGGCCTTGAACCAGGAAAGCACTTACAGTCCGATAATGCTCCTATAAAATTCAATGGCAAGATTCCCACTCACTTCAGCGGTGCTGCCCAAAGCACCGGGATTCCTCAGTTGCTTGATGTTATGCATGTGACCAACTATTTTGTTGTTTGGAGCCCCAACCAATGAATCTGGGTCTGGAAACAGGGACTTCCATGGAGAAGACCACTAAATATTGATCATAAAATATTTTCTCTATCAATGGTAAAAGTCAGAACAGCAATGACCTTTTGTGCCCCAGCAGCACTGGTACTTGGCACAAAGACTCAGCCTTTTTCATCCACCTTGGGCACAGATCCAAGTTGCAATGGTGTTATTTAATGGCCTTGCTAACTAGAAGGAATGAATTGTGGGACATTTCAGGAACTGAATAGAAAGAGAAACAGAAAACTCTTTCCTGAACCTGAAATTCAAAATTAAATTGAGTTTTGTGATGAGAAACCAGTGGAAGTACTTGCAAAGCTCCAGAGGCACAGCCATGGTAAACCACATGCTTTACCTGATGGTATTCAGCTCCTTTGATTCCAATGGTACCAATGTCTGTAAAGAAAAGTAATTTTTAGCACTGTTTCCTATTATTCTTACATCTTCTCCTATCACTTTACTGTACAGAGTTTTTTGGTGTGTTTTTCAGATTGTGAGCCCAGCCTTGCACTCTGTGGCAGTTCCCATGGAAAGCCATGCAGTCCTAGGCACTGAAGGGTTTGGCACAAAAGCCACTTTGTGTGGAGTGGAAACCTACTACACTTTGGACAGGTCCGTATCAGTATCATTTAGGCTAAAATGTTGTATTTCACAGCCAGAAACTGATTGTCTCATTCTACTCATTTAAACCTTGCTTCTAACATATTCACAGCAAGCAACGTTGTTTGTGCTGATTTCAGTGGAAGTTTTGCCACTGAATTAATCTGAGACATGGTTTTGCCCACAACATATAAAGCTTCTTGATAATCTGACGTCTAGAAAATCTAGTTTCCAGGTATTTTGGATGCTAAATGCTACCACACTTATTAAAGAACTCTGCATCAAATTATGGTTTTTGCATAAGCTAATGCAATGCATGAGTACACAACTATCTGGTTCCCAAATACACTTACTGTAACAAACTGAAATTTCAGACAGTGATAAAATTATTACATATAACTGTAGTACCTCCTACTCTGCATCTGATGAATGACTGTAGCTAGCACATAAAGTGAGGTCCTTGACAACTTAGCTATTGAAAAATGTGCCTATAAAATCTAAGGCTACCAAAAAGTAGTGCTTTACAGAAAGTGCAGGGTGTTCTGATAGTCATCAGATCCCTTTCAGCAACTGTTCTGCTTAGCATTCTGCCCACAGAAAATGTGTATTTATAAGAAAGGAGTGAAAAAGATCAGCATAAATAAGGACACCTAATGCGTAATAAAAGGACTACCAAAAATAAAAATCTACCAATAGAAGAAAAAAAATGTTGCAGGATTGATGCCATCATTTTCTTGCATAACAATATCACTACAAATCTGCATATCTACTCTGCCTTCTTAATGGAAATGAAGTTTCACATGAGCTAGGAAGTAATATACTCTGCTAATCTGGCAGATAGCTGTCAAACAGGAACCCCTGGTTTGGGTCCTAGCTGTTTCTGTTTTAGTGTCAGACTTAGGGTAGATTTGTTAAGAGGAGAAGCAATGGGTTTTACTACACTAAGTCTTCTGCATTTGCTTCCTTTACATCTCCTTGTCTGTTAGGGGATAACGGAGCTCTGGGGAACACATGGGATTTCCCCATAACAGCAGCTATGTTCTTAAAGGCAAATAAAGCCCCATACATAAATTATGTGTGCTAATATACTGTTCATCCCACACTCCCCATGACATCCATAATCACCCAGCAGGACTCAGCGTGTGTTTCAAGCGAACATGAGCCACCCTAGTTTAAATCAACATGTCCAGTCACTTTGCACTCTCAGTATTGACACTCACTCTATCGTGTTGCATGGCAGTGAACAGCTGACAGAATAAATCAAAGAGCCTGGACATGACAAGAACTCACTTGACCTTACTTGACTTGACCTATAATATCTTGCTGGCATGGGAGAAGAGTAAGGCTTTCTCTAGTAAAGTAATCATATCCTCACTAATTTTTCTTCGTCCTATTCAGAGTATGCTGTTGTGTGTGTATGGAGTGAGGGGATTTGTGGGGGAGGAAATACCTTTTCCTTCTTGAAGATTATTCTAGGAAACCACAATATAAATCTTTATTCACTGCAGAAGTATTTGTCCTGTGAAAAATGTTAAAAGAAAAAAATCTTGTATAAATTGAACTGGGGGGCGAGTGAGAAATCTTCAGTGTTTTATTCTTGAGTCTGATCATTAGTTGCATGGGAGAGACTGGAGAAACATAAATTTTAATGATTATATTTCTAGAAATTACCACAGAATTAACGTTGAATGCTGAATCAAGAAATATTAACAAAATTACAGCAAGAGGACTAGAGAACAGGACAAATTTCTCAAACTTGCACACTTCAGCTCCTCTATGAACTAGAAATCTGACTCAACCAACCTTGTGTGTGTGAAGAATTGTTCAAAACCTAAAAGTACATCAGGTCTTTGTGCATATAAACTTCCCATATAAACTGCCAAAATGGAGACTCCTGGGAGACTTAGTGAGCTAAGTGACCATTAGGCATCTATTTCTGCAACTTCAACAGGCAGATATCAGATGGATGAAAGGGATTCTAATGAATGCTGCTCGGATAGTATTATGATAGATGAAGAAAGTAGTGTAAGCACATTACAAATGGATTTGCATTTTCCTGCATTGTTTTACTCTGTTTAAAGTAAGGTATTACAATTGCAATTCTGGCAATAATTTAACTTTAGCACATACTTTAGATGATGGGGCATCTTCAGTATGCTCAGCCCTGGGCAATCCAAATACAGTTATATAAAATATATTTCAGAATAGCTGCTGCAGTTTTTAAAAGTCCATGCAGACTGAGACATAGCCTGTTTAATTTCTTGTGCTGTTTTCATTGTTTTGTCAGAATAGATTTTCATTTAATGGAAGCTCTTTTGATTTCAGAAAGAATTCAGTAATGATATGACTAGAAATACAATTTTCCCATCTTGACTCCAAGTGAATAATTAAATAACATATTAATTTTTTATAGAAATTTCTTGCTACAGTTCATGACTTGCTGGTCTTAGCTCCAAATATTTGCAGTGACAGCAGGCATATGTTTTATATATAAAGCTTTGGCATAGCTTCTTCCTTTTGTTTCTAAGCTTTGTATGCTCACAGTCATGCAACAGGTTTTTCCTTTATTTTATGGATATATTTTTATTAACCTATTTGCTCTGCAATAATCTTGCCAACATATATATGAGTATTTGACATATGATAGTTAATTTTGGGTCACATGGTGCCTATATTGTCTGGAAATAAGATGCAGTATCAAAGGACTCTGACACAAGATTGGTCCTTATTTATCTGCTGCAAGTCAGAGCTGCGCATGAATTATTTTACTTTACTAGAGATAAACTAGACATCCCATCCTGAAAAATTCATCCCTTCTTTTGAAGAATCAATTCTGTAGTTTCATCTAGGATAGCAGAAGTATTGCAGCTTCAATAAGAGTCATGTGCCCAGAGGACAATACCTGCTGCTTCTTCTAAAACTTCCAAGAGTAAAGGCAAAATTAATTTAGATTAAGTAAAAGTAATAGTGAGATCTTGCAGTTTTAGGTTCTGATTTTCTTTCAGACATTTATTAACCAAAAACTTTTGCTTTTTGTTGATTTTTAAATATATTTAAACTTTTTTTTTTTTCTTGAGGAATTCAAGGTTTGGCCTAGGATATCAGCTTGATACTATGGTAAAGAGAATGAAAGACTTCTATTTAGTTTTCTACTGATAAGCCTCCATCAGCTTCAGTGAAGCTATGCTTTTTTACACGCGCTGAAAATCTGTCTCAGTGCCTGGATGTGTGATAAAAGTTATCTACCTTCTCCTATGTTTTCAGCTAGAGAGATCCTATGTGTATCTTGGCTTTCTTTTTTCATTCAATTTAAGTCAGAGGGGGCCTCCAGATAAGAAAAGCCTACCAGATATGAATAGTGGAAAATATTAAACTGATATGACTTTAGCAGGCAACTGCCTTAAAAAGGAGGACTTGGTTATATTTTTATAATGGCATAAGGACTGAACAATGACAAATGTGCTTCTTCCAACCCAGAATAGATGCTGAGGTCTTTAGTTGTAACCATTTCCTTTGTCCAGCTGCTGTAAGCTTGTTTTGGAAAGACAGATGTTCACATTCATGCCATTTTATGGAAAAATACAAAACCTTTGTGTCCTGGAGAAATCATCTCTTTCTCCATTCATAGTGCCACATGTCAGTGGCAGGGAGCATTCTCTAGATGGCAGGTCTGCCTAAAAGCTTCTTGTATCTGTGCCTAACAGCCTGTTTTTGCAGCTAGCACCCAAGTTTTCAGGCATTTGCCAGCATTTCTAATTAGGCTTGGTACTGCAAATCAAAAAGGGACATGTTCCTTTTTCATATTCTGCCACTGGTTTTATTTTTAGTTTTTTTTTTTGAATAGCCAGAGGTTTCATATCCACTCTTTGGGAAGTAAGTGTCCTGACATGTATGGAGTTTGGAGATGCTTTCTCAACCCTATGCTTTCCTGCTACATGTCAGGGAACATATTTTGCTAAACTACACTTCAATGAAACTTAGCTTGTTGTTATGTGTTTGAGGTTTCTGTGGATCCTCTTGAATTACTCATTTACAGCAATGCTTCATAGAGTAAATCATAATTCATTTTCCATATTTTTTTTCCAATGAGGCAACACTTAAAAATTTAAGGTATTATTTTCAGATGCAAAAGAGTCTCTCTCAGTAATCCAGTTCAAAGTCTTAAGACTTTTTTAAAAGACAACTTATTTTAAATGATTCAGGTCTAATGGAAGTTTTTATTTTCTGCTGTGTAATCTGAATCTTGGCATTTTCTTTCGATGTCTAAATATAATTATCTGCTATGATATACCAACTTTTAACTGATTTTACAATACAGAATTTGGGTGCAGGTGTTCAAAGCAGAGGGAAACACCAGTAATATGACAGATACTAGAGTTATGTTTCAGATCAGTATTTTACCATGAGTATCTACAGACATAAATTCTAATAGACAAATTCACATTTTTCAAAAAGATCACCATGTTTTTTGTTATTTATTCCACGTTCAGGAAAAATATTGACCAAAACTAATTTAATTGCTAAAAGAAATATTTTTCACAAGAAGTGATAGGTTTTAAGAACATGTGTTTAATGTCAAACATCACTGCTAAATGTATGTTTCTTTTTAACTCAGAGCTTATGGCAGGTTAACTTTAACATAACCTTGTTTTGTGTCATAAACCTTGTTTCCTGTGTAAAAGCAATGACAGTTACTGTACAGGTGTGTGTGATGTGGCCAAAAGAGAAAAATGTAAAACTAGCAAGAGACACCTGAAAAAGAACATTGTGTATTTGGATGGATTGTCCCAAATCATCAATAAATATTATTCTTTTATACAGCAGGACAAAATCCAGAGGTAGTGCACTTGGTTGCTAGCAGGTGAAACCCAAGTTACTGCATAAAATTCCTTGCAAAGATGGTATATTTGATGTTCAAAATAGGCAAATGAAAACTCATAGTGGTCTCAGATCATAGTGGGAGATAGGTGGCCTTTGGAATTCAGGTCTTGTGAAGTGGTAAAACATCTATTTTCATTGTACACACTTAAAGTACTGAGATGTGATGCTAGAGTCATCATTATGGTTAGGATTTTGAGGACAAGCAATGGAAATAAATTCTTATCAGCCAAGACCCCTGCAGCAAGGCAGCTCTGCTGGACAGAGATGTCCACCAGCCATCAGAGGAGTCTGCGTGCCTCTTCCCAGGAGATGCTACTGGCATTAGGGATTGATGTATGCTTAAATGCCGACACCACTGGAGCATCCTGGCTGGGTTTTAGAAAGAAAACAGAAGCCTGGTGAGGGCTGCTGGCCACAGGAGAGAGTGGGGTCAGGCTCTGTTTGGAGCTCTGACTCGGGCGGATGCCGCAGCTCTGGAGTGGGGACAAGAATTCGGCCACGCTCCTGCAATTAGCATTTCCAGCTCCAAGTGGCTCCTGCTTTACATGTGCTTTCTTGGATGGCCCTTTTGAGAGGTCTAACTTTGCATATGCTCCATGGGGGGAGGCTTAGCACCCAGCTCTGGGTTTTGAATTTCACAGAAGGAGCCAGATGCTCAGAGGCCAGGTATTCGGTGACTAATCTGCAGGGGTTAACTCTCTTATTGGATCTACCTGCAAGAATTTGACCTCGAGGATCATAGCTCCAATTAGACATCGTAGGAAATGGACACCCCTCCCTTTGGCATGCATTTTAAAATAGTTACATATGTCCACGGCAATGCTTTGTGCTGGCACGCGTGGGAATTCCAGCCATGAGCCCTCAGCAAGCTGTATGCATGAAGTGAGAGGTTCTGCTTAGGAATGCCACAGGCAAATTTAATGGCATGCTGCAGCCTCCTCATCCCTGCTGGAAATGTTTTTTTCGTTTGCCCTGCATTTCCACTTGACTAAGAACTTCGTTGCAGAGCTGAGAAGTAAATGCTGCTTCCATTAGTTCCTTTTTTAAACTTTGCTAATGAGTTTCACATTGTGATTATCTACTCTTTTATGTTCTGAAATTAATGAGACTTTCTCCTGAAAGCTGAGGGATAGGGCTGACAGAATGTGACTTTAATAAGGAGGAAAGAACAGCAAAGACTTTATATCAGCATGTGGCTTTCTGATCATCCACCTACACGTGGAGACAACTGTAGAAACGAGTGAGTAAAATTGCTCCTCATTTCTGCACTTGACACAGCATTGTTTTCTACCTGCTTTTAAAGATGGGTTTTCAGAAGGCCCATCCCTAGTTGACCCAAGTGAAGGGAGTGAGTTGCATGAGGCCTTTTTCAAAGTCTAGAGTCAAGAGAAAACAAAATTCTGCCCCACTGCAGGGACAAAAAGGGTTTGCTCCAGGAAACCCACGCATATGTGAAGGTTGGTGATGAGGCCTTGTTCCTATTAGGAAGCAGAGCAGCCATGTTTAGGCTTACTAACACGCTTGGAGGAGTTAGCAAATGTCCGTGCAGGAATGCCCACACCCTCACAGGGCCTGACCTTATGTGTGGGAACACTGACTATGACCCTTCCTGGGGTCACACTCCCGGGCCTACAGCCCGCCCAGCGCAGGCCCAGCCTCGGCCTGGGTTGCTAGGTGACCCAAGGTCGCTTAGCAACCAGCTTCCTGCCCACCCACTGGCTGTAGGGTGCACCATGTTGGGCCCGGGTCTCCGGTCCTGCCTGGGTACCGGGTGGCTCTCCCGGGGCCGGCTGCCTGTTCGCCCCGCTGCCCTCAGGTTGCCCGTGCTGCCTGGGGACAGCAGGGCTGAGCTGCACAGAGGTACGGACAGTGGGCACAAGGATGTCCTTGGATGAACGCGGAAGGTGCACAATGAAGGTGGGCACTGCTCTGCAGACCCAGACTCTGTATCCGCCCTCACTGCCCTGAGCCATGCGAACCACCCCACTGGTGCCACCCACTTGGCTCCAGCACGCAGCTGTGCACAGAGCTCTGTGGGCGGTGCAGGGAACTCTTGTGGATGAGGGGTGAGCTAGCCTGGCTACAGCAAGACCGGTAGGGTCAACCTAGGGATGGACATCCTACAACACCCTAAGGCCTCATTCCCACTTAACTGTATGAGCCCTACTCACTTGTGGTCCTGGTAAGGATATGTCCTGCTTGAGCATGTCATACTTAATGCAAAGTCTGCTGCCAGTGTTGTGTCCAGGTGGTATTTTTGGACCACAGTCCCTCTTCCCTATGCTCTTGGGGGTACCGAGATGACAGCTTAAGTTCCCAGAAGCTCTTGGTAGCCAGGATCTTCACTGCTGTTTAAACAGGGAACACAGACAATTCCTGACGGAGATCTGACTTGTCAAATGTAAATGCTGCCTTTGTCATCTCTCTTTCTAAAATGAGAACTACTGTCAGATTGCAGTGTACATTTTTCAGGGCAAGATCTTACCAAAGGGAGTAATTTTTTAATGTAAAGTGGTATTTAATTAAATGTTTTGAAGCAGTAATGGGATCCATGTTTACTAGGAACAATTTAAAGGCTTGTAGATGTGATATAATGGATGGCACAGGAGTTTCAGCCTAAAACCTTCAACCCCAGACAAGAAAGGAGTATGTGAGCATATGTCAGACATGAGGGCAATGAACTATCTGACTTGTTTTGTTAGCCAGGTCACCTGGTTCTCATTAGCTGCAGACCAGGGCTATAAAAGGTTTGGGTGTCTTTTTGAGCCAAAAGGGTAGTCTATGAGACACTTCTCTGGAGGGGAGCACGTCATATCAAAATGCAACAGCATTAGAATGTGTCTTGGCATCATTTTCCATCCTGCTTTTTATGCCTGCTGGTATTTTCTTCCTTTTGGGTGGCTTACTATTTGTGAAGCTCAGCACAATGATTTTCATGTCACAGATGCACTGAAAAATGGGTATCCAGAGGTGCCCATACTACTGTGTTTTCTAAGATGCTGTACAGCTGCACTGTAATTGGATTTTTGTAAGTCATAAACTCCACTTAGGCTTAGTTGCTCAGAATGGTTTTTACACCATCAGGTTCTGTCTTGGACCACAGTTGATAGGGTTTCTTGATACTATTTTCACTGTGTATAAGTCCCTCATTTTGCATTATGTTGCTTTTGTCATCACTGTTTTTTTGTCTAGCACTCTCTTCCTTGGTTATCAGTTTCAGTCCTTCTTTGGCTTGGTGGACCAGAAGGATCTTGTCTCACATTCCAGTGTTGCCAGATTGGTGCTGCTCTTTTCTCCTTGCCCTGTTTTCAGAATAAACCATAAACCCATTTATGCCTCTGTGAATGTTAAAATTCATGGGGTATCCACGGTTAAATCTTTTGTGTCACTCCTTGTATTCTGACTTTCAACCATTTAAAAACACAAATTAGGGATTCCTTTCTATCCAGTGAGAACTTAACTTTTAAGAAGTCAGAGATGAGGTAGAGTTATAGGATAGTGAAAAAACCCTATCTTCTGTCTCTTTACTTTTCCAAACAAAGACTAATAACAAAAAATACAGAAGTAACTAGTAATATCTTCCTTGGTTTTGCTCTCCTCTGCCAGTTCACCTTAAGCACAACCTGTGTGCTATGCTATCAAACTATAGGCTGATGAATAAGTTTGGGACTGACAAAGGAAGCCAGGTGTTTTCCTTAGTTATCTGCCTAACTGTAAAAAGGCATTAGGAAAAAGTTCAGAGCTTGTTCACCCTGAACAGAAGCTTCTTGGCTTGGTTCAGCACTGGGTTTCTCTGGTGGCTTCTGAGGTTCCCTCAACACTTGCTCTTCCCAGAATCTGGGCACTACCTGCTGCTTCAGAGAATCAGCTGGCTCAGCCTTACATGCTTACTTTTCAGAAGCTCTTTACATGGCAATCCTTAGCTCTAATGGATGTGTCCTGGGGGGTTTCATTGCAGTGCTGCCCTATGCCTGTTCAGTAGAATTGTGAAATTAAAGATTTTCTTTAATGACATTGTTGGTCTATAATAAAGTCAGCATGTGAATGTGGAATGGATAAAAGAGGCTGGTTGCATCACTGAGTCCTCTCTTCAGCAGGCTTGGGGAACCACATCTGAGCTGTTTAGTCCAGTACCATGTGATTTTTACTCCATGTGCCTCAGTCTATCAGAGACCACAAAGTACACACCCTGTACCAAATTTGGATGTGGTAAGAGAATAACATCAGGACCACTAGCATATTCAAATGCATTGGTCTGTATTATTTTTTTCATGTGACTACTTCCAATATTGGAAGAATGAAGTGAAAAGAACACAGCTGTCAAATTTTATGAAAAAAGAGTAAAGTAGTTCTTTCCTGACCAGCCCAAGCAGCCAGAAGCCCCGAGTGAATGCCATGGCATAAGCATACAGCATAACACAAAGATAACCAAGATGTGAAAGTGGTGTCTTCTTTCTGTTCTCCTCACTGTCAGTGTACCAACAAAATAACCATGGGAAGACTCACGACTAAAATTTAAAATTAATTCTGTTTTTTTCCACAAAAAGTGTTTTTGTCTATGTGAGTCTAACAGTGAGTCTAACAGTTAAAACACAGATGACAGAGAATAGAAGGGTGATTTGCAGCCGTTTTGAAGGATGTTAGAGACATTACTGTGACTTTTACTGAATTTTTTATTAAAAATGCATCACTAATCAGGTAAGTATTTTTTTAGGTTGCACAATGTAGATTCTTGTCTCTGCTATGCTCCACGCAGTGTCTGAAATCTTCATTCACTCATCCATCTCCCATGTTAGGCCAGTTACTCTTTGTGTAACATCTGGAGGATTATTTATTTAGAGATGCTCTTACTTATTCATGTGCAAAGCATTAGTGGAATGCTTCCCATTCAAAAACAAAACTTCTGATAGTTTAGAGTTTATGGTACAACTCATAACACGATATATTTATTGAGTTGCCTCTTAGATTTAATTCCTGAAGTTGCACAGTGGTAGCTATCTAAATCTTGCTTCAGTAGGTTAAAGTGCATCACAGAAGCAGTTGCATAAACTATTTTGCTAACATGTTTTCTTGAGGTTCTTTTAATCATTATTGTTTTAATTTATTTTTAAAATATGCAGGATTTACAAGTTTGAAAAACTTGGATCTAACAAGTTTGTGGAAACTCAACCTGACCAACAAAGATATTTGCTGACACCCTAGCATCACACATTCAGTGGTTACTGTGATGCTGAGGAATGCTTTAAATCTTTGTTGCCAACATAAAATCATGAGAATTGTAATCACTTGCAACAGATTTGATGGCCTTTTGTATAAAGATGAAATCTTAGCATAACAGCCTCAGTAATGACAGTGCTCCAGAGGTACTGCTGAAAAAGAAAGAATCTGATTAACTTTAGCAAGGTTTCAGATAGGATCTGTGTGCTTTCCAGTCTTCAGAAAGAATCATAAAAGTCAGTGACAAAGTCTGGACTACTCATCCATGGCAGTAGATGGGGTATTTTGGGGGGAAATTCACGTGATAACTTGGCTACGTTTAAATGTTATATCTGTAGATCTATGTAATAAATCAATACACTCGTTTACAGACTTTTTGTACATTAGCTTCCAGCTGTAGTGACCAAAAAGTGCAGAGTTTTAAGATGGAACCAGTATATATGACAGCAAAAAGTTGCTTGTATTGCAGAACACTGGAAGCCAGAACTTTGAAATGTGATATAGATTGGAGTTACTACTTCCAAGGCCTAACTCCAGGTGCTTTTTGAGTGTGTAGAAAGGAAGCATTTTGACTTTATTATGATACTAGCTGAAGAATATTGCAGGACAGTGAAAGTGAAACTAGTCAGAAGTTTATAAATGCTTTGAGATACAATTTTATAATAAAAAGGAGATATGGATTCTTCACTCCCCCAAGCAGTTGCCTTTCTTACAGGGGGTGAAGTTGCCACAAAAGGATAGAGAATCATAGTTAAACAGTAACATGACATGAGAACAGCCTCAGAAAGTCAGTCTCTGATGACAAAAAAATCCAATTTACTTGAAGAAGAGGCATAGTGGAACTGAGCTGTGCTTGTAGGAGTAATGATCCAGCTGGTAAACAACCACATTTTCTGCTTGTTTGGTGGTTGCAAAGGATAAGTTTTTTTCTTGTTATTGCTTCATCTGGTTTGAGGTAATAGCAGCTATACACAAGAACTTCACACATCTTGTTTATAATGCTTGCAGAGATCTGCAGCTACTGCAGAGACCCCTGGAGCAAACACTGGGAGCATAATCTGCTGATACAGCAGTGGGTTGGTGTGAACCAGTTCTAGCATGTGATTGTGGTCCTGATGAAAGTCAGGACTGGTCAGCTCGAGTAGCATCATCCTGGCATGGCTGATCAGAGCTAGTGTAACTGGTGCTGTTCTTCACTGCAGGCCAGGTTTAGATCAACTGGCAGTTCTGTACCTCATTGCTGAGGGTAGAGATGCCTAAAGTACATAAAGCCTGGGCCTGAGGATACTATCCTTTTGTATAGGGTGCACACCTGAGTAAGTGCATTAATAGAAGGCTATTGCAAATAGTTAAGACCAAATTAAGAATTCTATGTGTTAATAGCTTGCTCGCTTACTCATTGCAGTATTCTATACTGTGTTATTTTGGGGGAACCAATGGACCTGGAGATGCCCAAGTGAGTGCCCTGCTATTATACATAATGTTCTAAAGGCTCTGAGTACAGATATTTCGATTTGCTTAGAGCATCTCAAAATATTTTTAACTTTAAATGATAAAATAGAAAAAGGGACCACTTGGATAATTTAGGAAAGCTATGCTTCAATGAGATTCTTTTTCCCTTAAGGTGTGGAGAGATTAATTTGTCTAAGTCAGGAAGTCTATTATTCAATAGTCTTTCAGATACAAGTGTTAATACCTTTCCATTTGGTGAAAAAGAAGAAATGAGTTGAGTTCTGTGGCTGGACCTGGCCTTTTTGCTGTCATTAAAATCTGATTCTGTTTCTGAAAGAGAAGCAAGATAACCAGACCAAAGATGCAGAAGAGAGCAGTGGAGTTATCAAACATTAAGACTCTAAATTTCCTTCAGAGAAACAATGCTACAGGCACTACAAAAGTTGGCGAACTTGCCAGCATCAGCCTGTTCACTGAACACTGCTTTTAGTTTATTCTCATGACACAGGATCACACCAGTGCTTTGTAACTCACCCTGTGGCCTATCTAAACCAGACTTTCCTGAGGCAAGTGACTAAAAGAGGAGGCATAGCAAAGGGAGTCAAGATATGAAATAGATGGTATGCAAGAAAGCAGTGGGCAGTAGAGAGGTGGCAAAAGGGGAGGATGTGGTGTTTGGGATTCTCCTGTTACTGATGGAAATTTTAGTGCCCCAAGGTCCCTTTTCCTGCTGCTCAAAGCATATAAGGAAGTTGTATGTTCTGGAATAGTTTCAATTATTCTTTGATCCTAAAAACTGTTCATCTGAAAGTTTTCTAATGAATTGCAGTTTGTATAGTCCACAATTTCATTAATTAACTGAGTGTTAATTACTTTCAGTAATTCCTTTTGGACTTACTTATTTCTGGTCCCACTTTTTTTTTTTTTCCNGGAGACTTTTTCTATAAAATCCATTCTTTGTCCCCCCCAAATCAGGCTCAAGATACTAAAAAATATTCTCTGGGCCCTTAAGATGAGTCTTTGAACTGTAAAAGGTAGATGTGGAACTAGTAACTGATGGCTTGTACCCTAAAAAGGAGGCTTCCAATCCTAGGCTCCAAGCCTTGGACTCTCAACATGAGGCTTTGAGCCTTGCCACAGGGTTTGGTGCATCAAAATGAGGGTTTAGAATCTGCAGGTGCAGCTTGAGCCCTCGAAGTGGCTGGATGGCTTCTGTCACAATGGATATCATCATGTATGATGAAACTTTTCATCAGTGTTTGTTTGCAGATGGGGCTCCCACTCAACTTGCTTGGCTGGATCCTGTGTTCCCAGTCCCCAGCAGCTCCACTTTTCCAGCCTGCTGCAAGTCCCTTCTTCTTCCTTGCTGCTGGAGGGCTAGGGGTGACACCTTGAGGGGAGGGACAGGTTGGATACCCAGCTTGAGGCCAGACCTCTAGCTTGAAGGCAGCTCCAGTGAAAGGCTGGGAATTGGGTCTGGTGTGCCTGAGCTACAAAGGGTCCATCCCTGAGACAGTTTCTCCAGGAACGAGACATGGTTTGGACTAGTGACAAGGTGCACCCCCAAATGCCCTGGCGTTGTTCCCAAGCATGTATTTTGCCTCTGGAAGGCAGCATGTTCCTGGTGAGGAATGGTTGCCTGTAATTAACATGGCACACTTGCTTTCTCAAGAGATCAAGGGTGAGACTGGGGAGGAGGCGGGAGATGGTCATGTGGGGGAAGTCTCTGAAGAACCAGGGACAATTCAGTCAAGAAGCATGCCAGGTAACTGCTGTCCCTCAGCCATCAAAGGGGGATTCCTCCTGTCACCTGAGGTCCAAGGGGATTCACTGAGGGATCAGGCACCGCCTTGGAGGGAACCTGCACCATCCTTCTGCATCCTCAGTGCCTGAGCCGTGCGGAGACTTCACCTTTCTCTGATCCCTGGCAGGACTGTCCAGCCTTGGGGAAGCCCATCACGCCCCTGGGGAAATCCCCATCTTCTGGGAAGAGTCCAGGTGAGCAGTCTCTCAGGGGGCCTAAAGTGGGAGAGAGGTCCTGAAAAGTGGGGGCATGGAAGTGGTGCCCATGCTGGAGAAAAGTCCAAGGGGGAGAGCAAGGTCTTGGTGTCTCCTCAGAGGGCCTGACTCTGTCCCCTCGGGGTGTGGGTGCTGGGCTGGGGAGGCAATCCCTGCTGCAGGGATGGTTTTGGTCCCTGTCACTCAAAGGGGTGACTGCTCACACTGCTGTGCTCCCTGTGTGCTCTTTATCTGGCCTTGTGAGTTCTGGTCTGTGGGACAACCTGTCCCAAGGGCTTGGAGAGAGCCTCCGTGCAGCAGCACTAATAGCAGCTTTCTGCTGAAAGCAAGGAAGTGTTGCAGCCCCAGGAGAGTCACAGGTTCAGAGATGCTAAGCAAGAAAGAGCATTTCCTGGCAGTGTCAGAGCTCCTGTGAGATTACCAGCACTGCTCAGACTACTGTGCAGAATTGTTCCTTCAGGCATGGATAAACTGAAAGGCAGCACCAGAGTCTTCCTCTTTCTGAAAAACTTTGTCATAGAATCATAGAATCATAGAATCAGCCGGGTTGGAAGGGACCTCAGAGATCATCAAGTCCAACCCTTGACCCACCCCTGCAGTTCCCAGCCCATGGCACTGAGTGCCACATCCAGTCTCTTTTTAAATGTCTCCGGGGACAGAGAATCCACCATTTCCCTGGGCAGCCCATTGCAATGCCTGATCACCCTCTCCATAAAGAAATTCTTTCTAATATCCAACCTAAATCTCCCCTGGCACAACTTGAGACCGTGTCCTCTTGTCTTGTTGAAAGTCGTCTGGGAAAAGAGCCCAACCCCCCCCTGGCTCCAACCTCCTTTCAGGGAGTTGTAGAGAGTGATGAGGTCTCCCCTGAGCCTCCTCTTCTCCAGGCCGAACAGCCCCAGCTCCCTCAGCCTCTCCTCATAGGATCTGTGCTGGAGTCCCTTCACCAGCCTGGTTGCCCTCCTTTGGACCTGCTCCAGCACCTCAATCTCCTTCCTGACCTGAGGGGCCCAGAACTGGACACAGGACTCGAGCTGTGGCCTCACCAGGGCTGAGTCCAGGGGCAGAATCACCTCCTTGGACCTGCTGGCCACGCTGTTCCTGATCCAGGCCAGGATGCCATTGGCCTTCTTGGCCACCTGGGCACACTGCTGGCTCATGTTCAGCTTCCTGTCAATCCAAACCCCCAGGTCCCTCTCTGTCTGGCTGCTCTCCAGCCACTCTGTGCCCAGCCTGGAGCTCCCCATGGGCTTGTTGTGGCCAAAGTGCAGGACCCGGCACTTGGCCGTGTTGAACCTCATCCCGTTGGGATCAGCCCAACTCTCCAGTCTGTCCAGGTCCCTCTGCAGAGCCCTCCTGCCTTTCAGCTGATCCACACTCCCCCCCAGCTTAGTGTCATCTGCAAATCTGCTGATGATGGACTCAATCCCCTCATCTAAATCATCAATAAAGATATGAAACAGAACTGGGCCCAACACTGATCCCTGGGGGACACCACTAGTGACCGGCCGCCAACTGGATGCAGCCCCGTTCAGCACCACTCTCTGGGCCCGGCCCTCCAGCCAGTTCCTAACCCAGCACAGGGTGCTCCTGTCCAAGCTGTGGGCTGACAGCTTTTTCAGGAGAATGCTGTGGGAGACGGTGTTAAAGGCTTTGCTGAAGTCCAGGTACACTTTTTTTGGAGTTGTTTTGGATCCTGAGGCTCTTTTGTCTCTAATGGCTAATGTTCTGCCTGTCTGACATCTTCTTGGACAAAACAGGAAGATTGTTGCTTTGTTTCTTTGAAGATGTAAGAAGCATGTTGCCTAATCTTTAGTAGAATATGTCTGTTGGGTCTGAAAAATCATAAACCTTGGTAAGGCTGTGTTCCTTGTTAGTAACTTTGTTTTCTTTCATGACCCAAGCATACCCATTTAATTAGATGTTCAGACTCTATTCTTGTGTGTTTGATTACCCATCATGTCCTTTGTACAATAGCCATGTCTACCTCATTCCAGAGTTGATACTTTTGTTCACAGTGCAGGTCACAATTGCTTTGTAAGGGCTGTTTGTCAAATGTTCCAGTCATCTATCTACTGGAGTTTTTTACTTTGATCCTAGTGACAATCTGGTTTGTGTTATGGACCCAGCTTGTTAACCTTTCTCTTCTTCATTTGTCTACATGAGAAATTTGTTCTTCAGGTTTACATCACCCCCAAACTTTTATGTAGTTTGGCCTTCTTTCTACACTCTGCAGACGTCTCTCATATGTTTCAATTTTATGTGGCATGCAGAAATATTCCTATTTCTTACACATGCTTTCATAGTTAGCCTGCTCTGCCAGAAATAAATGAAAACTGATTAACATAACAAGTGCTTCAGAAGATGCTGCTCTCTGAAGTTTGCCTTCTGCTGGACCCCTCTGCTGACAGATACAGAATGAAAAACTATTAATGCTTTCCCAAAGTTTCTTGTTTTGTGGAGACTTTTAACTTGGTGGTGGTCATAATGGGAGGAGAGAGGAGCTGGAGGTGTGTTTAATTGTAGTCTTTTTTTTCCCCCACATAGGATATTTGGTGTGTAAGGGGGGATGTCTTTTTTCCCCCCTGCTGTTAAGGGATGCTCAGTTATCCATCAGCGCTAGCATGAAATATGCATTATTCTGTGTTCTGCATCTGTACTTAAGGATACCAAGAGCTTTTCTGTGTGTTTTCCAGGCTGGAGTGCAGTATAGAGGTATGGAGATAGCTTTGCACATGCCAGCTCAGGTACTGGAAGGAATAAAAAGATGGAAGACTGCATCTGTTAATTAACCCACTTGATTTGGACAGAAGAAAGAAATCTTATAGATGTTACTTCTCACCCACTGATGTCCTTAAATACTACAGGCACAGAGACCAGAGGGAAGTCTTAACTGAGGAAAATAACACAATGAAGAGAAGGTAATGTGGGTTTTTTACGAATGACTCATGACAAGCTAAATTATGTGTTTGGTGGTTATCTTAATGAAGGAAAGAAATGCAATGCCCATACTGCTTTTTTTTGGTTCTGTGGAGTTTTCCTCTGAAAAGCTCAGGACTGTGGTGGAGGTGTAGCTGCCATAATGAGACTCTAGTCTTTTTCAGCTGTTGTTTAACCAAATCTAATCAGTAATTGCTGCTTATTCATTGCCAGGACATGCTGATGTGTATGCAGCCTGTACCCAAGGGGAATTCAGTGTTTCTCAAAACCTTCATTTAACTTTTAATAGAAGTAGTATCAGAAGAGTCATAAAAGTTTTGGAGAATCAGGCTTAAGTACTGTATGGGTAATGACTAGAAAAAGACTGAAGTCAATCAAGTGAAGTTTCAGATGCAAACATAGTGTGTTTCACATAAGAAAGAATAAACATAGGATGTGGGAAATCTTTTAGGACATGTATTTAAACCCATGGAGATATATCTGGGAGTTATTACTGATGGTGATTTCACAAAGAATTGATAAACAGTGCAGTGCTAATGGGAAAAATAGCTACTATTGTATTTTATTGAACTGTGAAGGATATTTTATGTGAGGCAAGTATTCTTAGCTTGCTATGGTCAACATGTGATTTCTAGTATTGTGTTCAGTTTTGGCCAACATGTTTTTAAAAAGACAAGCTGGAGAGAGATCAGAGACTAGCAGCTAATGTGATGGATGTTTTAGAAATGAAGACCTATGTGGAAAGAAGTGAGAATATGTAATTCAATGCAGAGATGACTGATGGGAACATGAGACCTGACTGTTCTCCCATCAAAACAGTTTTGGAAGGAGAAGCAGCGTCATTGTTCCTGTTAATCCAGGAGGATGGTAGAAGAAGTTATAGACGGAGCAAGAGTGGAAATATAAATTGAGCAGGGAGACCTTGTTAGAGGAGTGGAAAAAAAAGACAGCTGTCAGGGGCGGGTATGAGACTGCTGTTGTGGGATGCATTTCCAGCTAGAAAAACTGTCCATCCATCAAGGACAGCTTCTGGGCTTAAAAGATATTTCTCTAAGACGCAGGTGGCTCAGTTACACAGTCCCCAGTTCCTTTCAGATCCTAAAACTGACTTGGCTTTTCCCCTTTTGTCTGACATCTTCCATCCTTACCTCTCCTTCCTGCCTCAGGCGTTAGTCCAGCTGTTTTGCATCAGCAGAACACTTGGCTGTTTGAATGACTGAAGTTCAAGTTAGTGGAGGCCCTGGAACTTCTCATGGGTTAAAACCTGGGTATGTGAATCTGCTTAGAGACGTTGGGAAGCATTTGTAGAGACTTTTGCCTGCCTCAGGCAGTGAAAGAAGTAACCAGTGACTAAGGAAACACTGCAATCAGAGCAACATGGCTACCCTGATGCAGTGTCTTTCAGCTCTGAGCCTCACAGACAATTTAATTAGTAGGAGGCTCATGCTGTGCTGAAGAGATATCTGGTTTGAGAGTCCAACATACAGTTTTTGCACAGCTTTGACCCATTCTGTGGGTGCATGCTAGCATTTTTGGCTCTAACTTGGAACTTGCTACCTCATCTCTGTTGTACCATGTAGACATAATCCCCATTTTCCTGAAATGATTGAAAATTAAGTGCTTAACTGCATACAGAATCTGTCTGTCCTGAAACTGTTCTCCCGTCTATTACAGCCTGGTCTTAGTGAAACAGGGCTCCCAGTGGTTTATAACAAGGTATTGCCATCATGCTACAGGGCTTGCTGATATGCAGTCATCTAAGGTTGCAGAGCTCCTCTGTTAGACTATTTACATAATATAACCCACAAAATAAAAGCTGCAGGCCCAGGAACTGGTTTTCTGGAGGACTGTCATCTGTATGGAACTTTTCCTTATGTAAATACTTAAAATACTGGTAGATTAATCCTTGCATCAGCTTGCTCAAACAGGGAAGAATTTTATCCTGAATCTCCCAAGTGGAGACAGTGTGATGAAATGGTTTAAGGAACTGCCAGCTCTCCAGACGGTGTTTTGGCTCCCACACCTTGCATTTTTCCCTTAAACTTTCAGAACACTTGGATAAAAGGAAGATATTTAATAGGAAAAAAACCCGAAGGACAAATGCTCGTCTGATGCAAATCAGCACTGTGAAGGAATAATACTGCTGTTCTCTCTCTAGTATCTTGCTCTTTCTTGGCAGCATTGTCCCACAAAAATGTGTTGTTTTTCCCTTTTACAAGGTTAAAACCTTTCTGTATGGGCATACCCTAACCCTGTATTTCTGACTTTCATCTAATTTTAATGGAACTGTAAAAGGTTTCTTTCAGAGAAAACTTGGCCATCAGCAGCTCAGTACGGGAAACACAAGGAAGTCTCAAGACATCTGAAAAAGGCAATGTGATGATTTTTGAGATAAAAGAGTACAAACAATAATAAAAGTTTAAGGCATTTTATGAGCACTTTCCATTGACATCTACAACTTCAAAGCATTTTGAGGCATTTTATTATTTAAATTCCCAGGTCTGTGGTCAGGAAGGTGAATTATGCTATGTATGAAATATTAAAAAGAAAAGAGCTATAATGAAACATTCACAGTCATTCATGTGCATGTGCAGACATATTTAAATTTGCCCAAAACTTTTGAGTGGTTTTTTGGCCTGCAGAGAGTATTTGTCAATGCCAGCAGTGGTGTAGTCTAAACACCATAAATTGTCTTCTGTTCGGCTGCCTTAAGGTCACTTCACTACAGTTTTAACCTGTGAACTCTGTTACTGCCAATAATATGTTAGTTTCTCTCATTGTGTTTCACGTATACATTCAGGGATACATTCTTTTGTCAGTCAATTATGCTAAGTGTGTGGACTCCCTAAGGGTAAGGCAGACTTCATATTTCACTCCCTTTCCTACCAACAATATGGGAGGTGCAAATAATTACTGATACTACTCCTATAGTTTATTTAGCTAGATTGCCACGCTACCATCAGAGACAAGGCACAGAACAGGCAGAACTTTTGGCTTTATTCATGACCATTCTTTTGGTCAGAAGAAAAGAACAGTGAGGTGCCCAGTAGAAATGTGGCACGTCCTGCACCTGTCCTGCCAGTGTCAACTGAAGCTTTCCTTACTGTTCCCAGATTTGTCATGTATGGACTACTGTGGGATTTAGATGGCTCTTGTCACTGAATGTGCTCCACACAACTAGAAGCTCTGGTCTGGGAAGTGTGTTGTTGGGCAGTTTTTACTTGTCTTAACAAAATGTCAGCTTCTGTGGGAACAGGAACGACATGCAGTCTGCTCAGATAACATCCACTTTACTTTGTGACTCGCTGACTGGTGCTGCAGTTAGGTTAATCATGAGGTGAACTGGAGTGCCAGGAATTTGTCTTCCTTTGCTGCTCTGTTTTCCCTCAGCTCAGTTGTGCAATATGAGGCATGGTCTGCTCATGAGTTTGTTGTTTTGGTTTAATCCTGTGTTGCTTTTGTTCCTTTTCTCTCATCAACTTGATATTTCCGTAGTAAAGCTTTTGGACCAGCTTTTGACTTCAGCACTCTGGTTGATGAGTTCCTGTGGAAGGCCTAGAGTAGCAGGTTGCTGTAGCTGAAAGAAGTGTTCCAAATCTGCAGCTGCTACAATGGCTCCTTGTGGCCATGAGGACATAGATGATAATCTGGACACTTTTACACCTGTTTTCAAAGGGAGGCCATTTGTAGAGTTTAAGAGTGTGGTATGCTGTGCCTTCTTGCCTTGCGTGCCCCAACTCCTGCACTTTCTTAATTTGTAATTCAGGCCCAGCAACCATCACCTCAGGACAGTTTTCTTCTTACCCGTCCAGGAGAGATCCTACTGTGTTTTTATATACAAAGCTGAGACAGATATCCAAGTCCTTAGATTTTAAGGGTCTTTCTTAGAGCAGCCTCATTTGTTTCAAGCCATCGCATTAGGTGCAATGGGAAAAACACAATTGCACATGTTGACAAAGTTGTCAGGCAGGTAGTAAGCTTAAGCAGTTTGAATGAACCCCAACCTTTACACTGTGAAGAAAGTTATCCATGGAAAAAAGAAATGCTAAAAATAACTTTGAATGGAAGGTTTTATTTTTCACTGTGGTCACTAGCTGGCAAAACTGATCTCTGCTTCCCAAGAAACATTTTATTCATATTTTGGTTGCATTTTTGTCATCATCCCAGTTCAGCTTGGAGATTTTGTACTGATGGTAATTAGTTTCAGCTCATACTTACTGGCAGGCATTTCTCCAAATCAGTGGAAATAAACAGAAGTATAATAGCATTTTTAAAAGAGGGCATTGGTTTTGCTTTTTTAGGAGGACAGAAAACAAAACACAAATACAAAAACACAGCAAGATGTCAAATGTGTAAATCCAATACCTTACAGAATATGACAGGAAAATATTGCAGTGTTTTCAAGCTCAGCTAGCTGACTGCTAAGGATTATATCTTTTGCATAAATATCTTTTGATAGGTAAAAAAAAATAAATCCTTTCATAATAGGGACTGTAGCTGACAGCTTAAAGCTTTTTCAGTGAGAACTGAGGAAAGTTCTGGATGTTAATAGAAGCTTTTACTGATAATGACTTGAAGATCGTGAATACTAGAAGTATGTTATTTCTGGTGTAAGGTTAAAAAGAGCATAATATGGTATTCATTAAATTGGGCAGCCAAAAATAACATCTGTCTCTCATGAATAAGGGATAAGGTCTCATTTTATATCTCTTCATATTTGAAAAAATTATTTTTGCTAGAAAATTAGAGGTTTTGTACCCGTTAGAAAAAAAACCCAACAACATTAAATATCACTGTAATACGATCACACTATTTTAGGACAAAGTCATAAAAATAGACCAGGTTGGTTGAACTTGGTTGTAATAACTTTGGAAACTCCAGTCATGGTTCTCACTACCCAAGAAAACCTTTGTTTGATTTTTCCAGTAGGCCATGTGGGTATTTCATAGAATCACAGAATGGATAGGGTTGGAAGGGACCCAACTGTAGTAACATGAGCTGAGTGTGTGTAGATGTCTGTGTGCCTTTTGTCCTTGGAGAACCAAGCATCGTTTTCATGACTAAGATTCTCTCTCCCTAAGGTGTTCTAGGTTAGTTTTTGCAGGGTAGCTGATGCTATTTTCAAGACCAGACTAAGATCAAGTGAAAGTAAGCTCTGTACAGATGTGTAATTGGAAATGTCCTCTGGAAAATGCCAGATTTTGTGGGTGAGTTGGGTGCTAGGCACCCTCAGATGGGCAGCTTGCAGGCAGTCTGTACACTGCCTCTGGTCTGTGTGGGGATGGAGGTTGGTTGCTTAGAGACCTTGCAATAGCCTCATGTTCCCTATCCAGTCTTTTAAAGTGGGTGTAGAGGCAGCAACCATCACTTGGCCAGTGCCTGGTCTGCCGAGTGTGTTTGAAACCATGTGCAATGTGGATGGCAAGTGTTATATTATGTTACAAATAAGGCATCAATGTTACAACAAGGCATCAATCAATATTAAACACAATTTCTGTTTAGAACACCTGTTACAATTATGGATTCTTAGTTGTATTTTTAAATTAAAAACAGCAGCAGCGTGGAAATTACTCATCTTCAACCTGATTTTCCTTTTTATGTCACAAAAATCCTTTTGGTTTAGATTAAGAGTTTGTAAGCTGCATAACAGGTCCATGCCGTAGGTCACATTTTTTGACTGACATAGGAAAAGATGACTGTTAAAAAACAGGTTATCTTGATTGTTAGTCTGTTTTTTTGTTTCCTCCCCCCTCTGCATCCCAGTAGAGCTTTAATTAGCCAGGGTTGGCTTAAATGGAAATGTTGAAAAATAATGGTATAAAAGAGATAGTAATTCTGTTATCTCAGTGTCCATTTGGTAATAAAGTATTATTTTAAAACACTTAGCCCAAGTGGCACATTGGAGCAATGTATTACTATTTTCAATCTTAAAAATTTAGCTTTGTTCAAAATGAGTCTTGAATATTCTTGGAAGTAATCAGAGTTTTATTGTTCACAAGCTGCAATCCTAATAAGTCAAATAAAATGTATTCAGAAATTTGAATTGCTGGGGACCCTCTGAGGGCACTGTCCAACTTGTTACATTCATCTTGTGGTGCCAATCTTTTAGCCATGGTGTGGAACTGCAGAATTTGCATTCTTGACATCAGCAGATAAGGATGTGTGTCCAGTGTGTCAGGGAGGATGACAATGGACAAGGACGCCAGGCAAGGTTCTGATCGGACATGTGGGGAATGTAGGAAACCTTTCATTCTATTCTTTCTCGAAGAGGCCTAGACAGCTAACTCCAAGGCATGTTGCCTCTGCATTTTCTTGGTATTCAAAGCCATGAATATTTTCCTGCAAGTGGGTGGGTTACCAGGCCTTTCTCACATGAATTTCCAGCTGGAACAGGAGGATGGGAAGGAACGTGGTCCATTTGTGCTTCCAGTAAACAGCAGCCAGTAGAGACCTACCTAAAATAAAGGAGTGCTATGTTCAAACTTCTGCTGCAGTGAATGTTTAGTTTCTATGCAAATATCTAGCTTTAATCTTTTAAAGTGGTCTTTCAGTTCAGTGAACCATCCTAAATGAGTTATTCACACAGTTCTTACTTGCTTCTGTATCACAACAGCTGTAATGGGAGGCACACCATTCCTTCATGTGCTTAATACTCTGGTGATTAAAGTGTTTTCTTGGAAGTTGTCTTCAGATCTTTGCTCCAGTTTGTACCTTACATGGCCTTGAATTTTTTTTTGTTTATGTCCCAGTGTTTACCTGCAGAGCACTTTCATCTACTCCACAGCTTTCTGCTTTGAAATAAAAATAAGAAAGTTGTTCTGGCGTCAAGTCTGCCATTTTGTGAGCAGTGAAGTGTGAGCACAGTATGCTTTCTTCCTTAAAATGCAGGGGGTGCCTTATGTGTGAAATCTTAAACTGTGGTTTAAATGGGAGACAGAGACTGAGCTGCACAGTGCAGTCATGATCTCTGCTGAGATCATGTGTATAGATACACAAACACTCTGTGTATGGGCAGCAACAAAAATGGACTTACCAAGGGGAAGTTTGGGTGAAAAACTTAGGGTTATGCATACACAGGCCAGTACAGACACACATGTCTCTTGCACTCTGATTTGGTAGTTGGTATGGCTTGTGCCCTCTGCTTGTGTAAAAGTGCTTTGTAATCAGAGCACTGAAGACTTTAATTTTTGCATGTTAAGTACCCATCTTTAAGTTGTGAAAATGAATGTGTTGTAGTGTGTCATGATGGTTCTGAGCAATTTCTTAGGTGTCCGAGTAGGACTTGATTTTATTAAGCTTCAAGAACTTGAATGCACAGTCAAGACGTAGGACCTTACCTTGCTACATGCTGCAGAAGCAGAGCAAACCCATCTGCATGAAAAAACCTTGAAATTTAAATACAGGATGAAAACCAAGAAAGATCTGGTAACGGTGGTCCCATCATACTAGTTAACCTAAGCCATGTTATCAAAGTTTTGGTAGAAAATGTGGAACATGCATTTGGCTGGTACTTACAGTGTGTGTGAGATGTACTAATGTGTACTAACGTGCAGAGAAGTTAGAAATGTTAATGTGCAAACCATCCTGGCTAACAGTCTGGGCAATTAAGAGACAGACATTGGTGTCTTGATACTGAAGGAGGTAGTACCTGAAGGATAATAAAGGGCATTTGCAGTATTGGGCTCCCTTTTTCTTACTCCATTTGTCTCAATATACAACCATGCAGAACAATTAATAAGTAGTTGTATACCATCTTATTAAAGGCTATTGTCTGGTACATGTTAACTTGTTACCTTAGAACTGTAGTAATTTTAAAGACTTAAGATAAAATTCATTAAAGACAGCATATTGTGCAAGGATCTAATAAGAAATAGCATAGCACATACTGTATGCCTAACTCCCAAAGGATTAGAACTCCCAGATCTGGAGGAAAGGGCCTGTGTTTCCCACCACTTTATTAATATCTTAAATCACAGTCCTCTAATCCATATCAGCTGTGCTCTGAACAGGCAAAGACTCTGTCCTGATAAGGCTCAGGGATGTAACCTGTAGTCTGACTTGCATGGAAAGAAATAAGGAGTTGTTCTCATTGCATGTTTTAGGTCTCAGTTTACTCAGACACCTGGAAATCTGCTTTTCATTGAAATCAAAGAATTGTTTCCTAGAAGAATGATGTATTGAAAAGTACCGAGGAGAAAATGTCAGCATTAACTTCATATTTTCTTGAATTTCTCTGGCTGTCACAGATTTAGCATTAGCCAGGGATAGCTTTTGTATTGAATATGTCAGGAAAGTAACTTTTTTTCTTGGCATCTGGATGTGTAATTGCACTATGTTCAGCTAAATTACACTATATGATTTAGTTTTTATCTCAAATTTAATTTATTGATGATGGGTCAATTGCAGTAGCTAATACAAAACTAAAGTTGCCAGGAAATACTCTGCATGGAACATGAACCTGTTTTCAGTCTGTCTACTCTGAGCAGTTTTTAAAACTTGAAGTGGAGAAGCATTGGTTTTTAAGAGAAAAATAGCATATTTTACATTTTATTAAGTGAACCTTATATACATGTACAATGTAGATTACAGATTCTTCAGCACTAAAATCTGGTAAGATGCCAGAAAAAAATTAATTGAAAACAGAAATGCCTCCCCGGAAAAAGCATAATATGGTATCTGTGCATCAAAAGACAAACACCACCTTTGTCCATATCTAGCACAAATTCAACAGATTCCAGAGGATGAAATCAGTGAGTGCATTTTGTGACAAAGTTGCAGTAAAAACCACAAAACCAAGGCTGAGAGAGGGAAGTAGGGATTAAGAAGCAAAATAACTATGCTCTGCTTATGCAAGCAATCATGGAATGACATCAAAATACTTGTCAGGCATTAAAGAGGCCTCCAAAAATTCATGAAGTTGCTTATCACATTCATTTTACGGATGGGTTAAACGGAGAAAGCATGAAATTTAAATGGCTAGATTCTGTGAGGAATTACTGGCAGAGCTGAGAACAGAAGCTCTCCCCCCAGCTGCTTCTCAGTATTGAGAAGAGCAACCATTTTAAAAAATAACTTTGAACTTGGCTTAGAAAATTGTATCTTTCAAAAAAATATGTAGATAAAAACTCAGATTAAATCCTCAATGTTCATTTAAGTTAAAAAAAAATATTAAAAATTGGTTTCCATGCTCAGAAAAATGTAAAAAGGGTAGTAGTAGCTGAAAAGAAGCAGGATTTCTCAGAAACTACGAGAAAAGGTTTGTTTTGAAACAATTTCTAACCTTTATGCTAGAATTTCTGTTTTTTGTGAAAAGACCAACTTTTTCCCATAAACTTGAGCGTTGGCACATTTGAATTTGTACAAAGGAAAAGATGGGAAATAGAAGGTCAGCCTACCCTTGGATTCAGAGAATACCAGCAAAACCACAGTTCTGGTGTAGTGCCAATGTAAGCAGTTTTCCACCAAATACCCTATCAGGAGCGTTCATAACAAGTTGTTCCCTGAGCAGAGAAATTGAGGATTCCTATGGATTCCTGATCTGTCATCCGTACAATGCAGGCCCTCCTGCAAGACCTCTGCAGGAAGACTTCCCTCTCTGTGCTCCTGCCACAGCTGGCTCTCCCTATGCTGTTGTACAACACTACCCTTGGGGCCTCAGTTTTGCTCAGTTCCCCCCACTCTCTCCTCTTTTAATACCCACGTGTCTGGCCCTTCACTTATTTGAGCCCCACAACACTTTTTATCCCCCGTTGCCCTCGTTGTCGTCTCCCACCAACATCCTGCAGCAGGCAGCATAAGCAGTGACGTGTCAGGGGCTTTCTGTGCTGCTTGAGTGGCTTGTGGGCTGGTCAGCTGCCAGGCTAAGCTCAGTAAGACCCTGCTCAGTAAAGACCCAAGTGGGTGAGCAATGAGAGCACCTTGTCCCTTGTCTTCCCATCAGCAGTGGCTCCAGTAATGGCAAATCTCTGTCTCTCTCTCAATGGCAGGTGCCAATTCTTCCATGATATTCAGCTAAAATTGGTAAACAGATTAAGTTACTATTATGGGACACCTGGGACACAGATGGATAAGGTCATGTTCATACAGGTATCATGGCCACATAAACATAATTTCCCTATGCAAAAAAGTAAAGCACTGTTCCACGAGCTATGAGATTCAGACACCTACTTGATCAGTATTCGGAACTTAATGAATCAATAATAATCATGAAACATTGAACTTACTATAATGGGAAGGCGTGCAAATACAAATGTCAGGAGTACATGCCTCCATGCTAGCAAAATTCAATGCCCTTCATACAAAGATAGGAGAAAGGAACCTCTCAGAGAAATTTTGAAGCCCTTTGTGACGGTGCTGATGTAGAAATGGACGTAGCAATTTGCCGTGCAACATATCAGGGTCTATGATGCAACAAAAGGATGATGTTCTGCTGTGGAAAAACACCCTCTACGCACTATGGATTCACTGAAGTTTTAGAAATCCAGGGAAAAATCCCAGTGACCTCAGCAGGCTTTGAAATATACAGAAAACCTCTCTCACTTGCCTATGTACTGATGTCAGTATTCCTGATGGTTTTGCTGCAGTGACAATCTCTGGATGAAGAAGCTAAAGCTAAAATGAAAACTGAACCCCACTAACACTATTTTTAAAGCATGACTCTGCTGCCATGGATTTTATCCAAGAAATTTTTTGCCCATCTGTCCACAAAACAATTTGCTCTGGCCATATTTCCATCCTTGCTGTAAAAGACATTTCATATCCAGTTGAGTGTCATTAGCTGCCCTCACGGCTCCTAAGGTTCTGATGTTTTCTCACCTCCCACACTTGGGGCCAAAAAAAGGCCCATCAAAAACATTCAGTGACTTTAATGCCTCCCCTGCTTCCTTCCTTTTTATGTTCTACAATTATACAGGCAATGAAGCACAGCTGTAACTAAAAAGCAGGATAACCATACCAATACTGCTTTGTGATGTGACTTCTGAGGGAAATACTCATTTCAGAACTGTGAGATTGCAATAGGCTTTAGTGAGTGTTTTTGCCTTTTTTGTCTTTGTTTCCTATTGGGAATATTTCAGTATGGTCTTCAGATAGGTTTCTGGCTTGCAGATTATGATGTTGCTGCCATAAAAAGATTTAAACATAAAAAACATGTTTAATCTATTTTGTCTATATTATGACAGAATTTTATTTGATCTTGGCAGGTCTAGTGTCTTCTGGGAAGGGTTGAAAACATCTTCCCAAACTCATTATTGCTGGTCTAAAACAGCTCTTGAAACTTAAATAACTGCAGGCTTCAATATAGGCAGCTGGACATTTATTAGACATAACATTGTGCAGCAGAAGTACTGTGTCTTGGATTAGCCAGCCTGATAATGTTTTATGCTGTTCTGATATGAGTGAGATTATGTGGTGTCTGCTAACAAGACAATGAAAAATTTACATGCATTTCTAGTGGAGCATGCCAATTAATGTTACAGCCTTATCAAAGCTGAGAAGTGTTCCGGATTTTCTGTAGTAGCACTAATGCATGCTGGTGGAAAGGGACAGCGCTATGAGAGGTACCAAGTATGGGCCAAAGGAAGGCAGGGAGCCAGCTGGGTCAGTTCTCTCTCTAATCAGTAACAGAAAATAACTGTACTGAATGTTACAGTTGACATTAAAGAAATAATCTTAACCATTGAAATCCATTGATTGTGGAATTGTAGAGCAAGTCATACTGGAGGTGAATAGCAAGATGATGTGGCTATAGTGAGTCCCACCTACCTGTGAGATCTGGAGCAGATAGAGACCAAGTATTCCAATTAACCAAGTGTTCAAAGACACTCAAGTTCAGCCTATGATGCCATTAATATTTCTGGACTTAATGTATACAGAACTGGCACTCTTAAGGATAATTGTAGAAGGTCTGGGCTTTGTAACTTAAATAAACTTCTTTGCTTAAAGGATACAAAGAACTGTAATCCCAGACATGATCCAGCTGTGGTATACAAGGAGGCCTAGAATAAGCAAGATGTTGAAGTGCCGGGTCCTGTGATCAAACATATCTCAGAGATGTTTTAGCATTGCAGCAGTCTCTCCTCTGCCAACCTTACGTGGTATACACACCACATCTCATCCCAGGACTAGCAGGAGTGGTGAGGATGTGCACTCAGGGGTATCTGTGACTAGGGAATGTCTGCAGTTGGAGGCATACAGTGTCACTGTTCTGCTAGCATGATGTTAACCCTGCCCATGATATTAACTTCCTTCCCTGACAAGTCTGAAGGTGCTGACCACTCACTGGGTCCTTTAGTGTCCTTGACTTACCAATGAGCTGCTCCTGAGATACAAAGGATGTTCCTGCATAGGACAGGCAGCTGGATGTCTGCTGTGTGGAAAGCATGATTTATAATCCAGACTCCGCATTACACTGATGCACCCACGTGGCATCTGGACTGCAGCTGGTTATGGACCAGGCTTGGAGTGTGAGGGACTGTTGATGGTATTGTAGATGTGCTCTGATTGTGCATTTGAAGATGTTTTTAAGGAGTTCTTTCACAGCAAACACAAGGTTAAAAATTCCTGAAAAAAACCCAAGAGTAACAAGTATCAGCTGTTTGCTGTGTTAGCTGCAATGTTAAAAGTCCAAGGAACTGCTACTTTTTGTTTTTCTTTCACAGCACCTGAACAAAACCAAAGAACTTTAAGTCGATTACACTCAAGAAAGCTCCTGGGACTGGGCAGGGTCCTCCATTTTGTGTAAATGCCTGGGCTCCTGACTATCAGCACTGTCTGCTGACAAATTCAAGGAAACTCTTGCTGTGCATCATGTGCACCTGGGGACAGAGGAAAACCCATACATACACAGAATAAATATTCCTGGAAGAACTTGCTAACAAAACTCATGGTAGAATTGGTCATTGGAAATAGGTTTCTTTTTCATTTCATTGCTTTTAAAATTCTGGGATATAGAAACAATTTTGTATTGCTTACAGAAAATATCCCTGTAATCCATTATTTAATTTTGCCACTCAACACAGTTGTACTGCCCATATGTTGTTACTTTAAAAAAACCCCACGTCTGTTTAACTTTCAAAATGTTACATTATTTTTCAGTATGTACCTTAATATCACATAGCAAGTCTTTAGGTAACTGAATCTTCACCTAATTGCATAAGGGATTTATGATACCATTTGCATGGTGCTTGTTCCTCCCAACAACATCCTCAACTAGGATTCATGTTGTAATTGCACAGCAATATGCCTCAGTGTGATGTCCTTCCCCATACAAATCTTAACTAGAGAAAACTTTCAATTTGAGTATAGATGCAATTCTATACTCAAGGAATTGTCAAGTAAAGAGCATTAGTCTGAAAAAGGCTTACAGCAACAATCATAATTTGCAAATTTCTGTTCGTGCACTAATACAGAACCTTAGTGTAAAGAGTATTGCAGGCATCTTGTTTTTCTGACCTTTACTTTCATGATTTGGACTCACGGGGTTATCTTCTAGAAAAATATTGCACGAAAGGCCACTCTGAAGCCATTCATTTTTTTGTTTCTTTGGTTTTTTAACAGGTTTCTTTCTGAACTGAACCTATCATTGACTAACATGGTTGTTTTTCTTTTAAAAGTAACAGATAAATAGTTAGGCTGTAACACTGAGGTAGATATGCCCATCTACTGTGTGTGTACATCCTGCTTAAACTTCACAGTTGTTCTTGGTCCTGCTGTTCTTAAGATACCCTTATGCCTTAGCCTCCTCCTACCGAGTAATAGTATAATCCCTGAGTTAAGGTTTGCACGAGAATGCAGCTGACATGTCAAATATTTGACTCTCCCGTTGTTTAGAGTAATTGCATTGTGCTTGGATCTGCTGCTCCCAAGATCAAGGATAATCATAAGGAAAGACTTTGCCCTCTTTCTGAAACACAGTCCAGTTCTACCGTGGTCTGAATACACTGGTAGAACCCATCTATCTCTCTGTTTAATAACCTTAAATGCTTAATATTTTACAAGTACATTTCTAGTGGCATAATCATTTAGCCATTGATACTTAACTTACCGAGGCTTATCAAGTGAAGTAAAATAAAGACAACTGAATTGAATTGTTCCTGGCTAGTATTTGGATTACAGGCTCTCTATAGCATGCAAATGTGGTCTTTTTGATGAGTAGTATGTTTTAAGATCAAAGATGACAGGTTTGATTGTTTTTAAAAAGAACTAGAAAGACAATAAAACTTAAATTTGTCCATCAAGGCAATGAAATTTGTGAGTAGTCCCACTGCAGTGGTCTGTTAAAGTGCTAAGAAGAAGGCATTTAGTAAAATCACTTCATAAAGTGTTCCAGGTATGTTGCTCAATTGTGTGTATGTAAAAATTGGGCAGTGGTTAATAATACACAATGTACTGTCTAATGCAGAAATGGCATATGAAGCTTCCTATTTCCTAGAATAAGAGCTTTGATACTGTGAAAGAAAAGAGAATAGGAGGAAAGAGAGGGTTACTTGAAATAGCAGACTTGCAGTGTGGGACAGAGCAAGAAAAAGTAATAATCTCGTTGTCTGAAGATAGAATCCTGATACTACATTTGTATTTACAGAGGATAACAGATTATTTTGAGTAAAAATTGAAGCCTTGACCTCCATTGAAAGTGACCGTAAAGCAGTCTTTATGGGCTTAGGACTTGGCTTTGTTTTTCAAGGGTAGACCTGTGTCCTGCTTGAAGGTGTCTGGCATATCCCCTGCATCAGCAGTGAGATAAAAGTTCCTGCTCCTGTACAGTGGGTTGCTGTGATGAGAGGAGAGTTTTCTGGACTTGCTAATTCTGCTTGTTACAAGGTGAAGGGAACGGAAGGGGCAGAGGACTAAAAAGTGGAAATTCATCCACTGCTGAGTCCTTTTCTTGGGTTAGCTGTAGTCCTTTGCTTTCTGTAGAGGCAGCATGGGAGTGATGGGATGTGTGTAGGAAGGTGATTTAAAGTACGAGACTGGCGGGACCTTTCAGGTAAAGTAGGCAATATGAAATAAACTAGGGACCCTGAGCTTGGCATGATCCTCTTCCACATACTGTAAGGTCTTAGCATGTACAAAGCAGGTCTCAAACATCCACACTGGCTTCTCTGCTTACTGCTTGCTCAGTGTCATTTTAGCATGAGCATGAATGCCCCATGAGTCCATGCAGTAAAACAGCACTGAGAAAACATGCTAAAGGGAGGGGAGAGGTCTTCTTCCACATTACATCTGTTGTAACTTGTATTTGTGCCATGAACCTCTGGAGGTTTTTGTTCTTTGAGGAGAAATCATAATTTCCATCAATGACCCTGTTACTGTGGGCTGGATGGAAACCCTGCACTGTCATTGCAGTTGGTGCAGAGAACTGCTGTCAGCCAGCTTCAGTCTGGCTGCTGTCACTGGCACTGGTTTTCAAGATTTCAGGCACTATGCTGGCCTTCCACTGGTTTAATTTTTAATATGCTGTATCATGGAGATGAATTCCATGTGCACACAGTCTGGGCAGGGTTTGTTTATTTGTTTCTGTTTTGATTGTTTGTTTGTCTTGGAGATTACTTCAGGGCAGGATTGACACCCTTACTCTGTCCAAAGCAAAAACAGCCCATTGCCTAACTACCACAGTGCAAGTATCCCACTGGAAGCTTTTTTGTCTGCCAGAACAGACAGTCAAATTATATCTTAAAATGTGACAGCAGATATGTCCTCAGGTTTCTGATTTTTATTTTTTTATTGCTTTTTTACTTAAGACAACTTGCAAATACGGATGTCCTATCACATGCATTCAATGAAGAATTAATTTCACTGTTCTTTGTTCAGGTTTGTGCAACTTCTGTGAATATTCTGAATCATTTGAATCACAAAGTTTTCTACTTTATCTGTTGAAAGAGTCTGTACAGACACAGCAGTGTCAGTTGACTGAATAAGTGATTCCATTTTATTTTATACAGTCCTCTGAACATGCAAACACTGAAGTATTCTAAGTGTTACCATTTTTTATGCTGTGTTCTTGATGAGCATGGATCCTATTTCAAGTATAACCTGTTGCTACACAAGGATGTTACAACATCCAGCCTTGTTGACAGCTCCTAATGTAGCTTAGCTGTTCTCCACACATTTGCAATTGTAAACTTAGGAACCAGGGTGAATGAACTTTTCTGAGTGTTAGTAAAGAGGGAGTCTTTGGAAGGCCTCCATGGGGAACTTTAACCATGAGAACTCAGGGGACTGCATGTAAAAGTATGTGAGCTTTGTTGCAATCTCCAAACCAAGGCTGGGGATCTGACATGAAGGCCATGTTACTTTGCCTCTCTGTTTTCTGTGCAGAGAGAAATTCTTCCAGGGGTGGTTATGCTGCTACTAAACACTTGCTTTCTCAGTGTCCTTTTCTGATGAATATGTTTTTTCTCTTCTAGTTGTCTACCTCAGCTGGCAATTCTGCAGTATTTTAGTCTCTATGTGCTCTTTATGATAGAGAGCTAATATCTGGATATTCGAGAACAAGAAGTTTTTTCAGGACTTCCAGCATCACACATTATTCCAGCAATATGTTCATCTGTTTTCTGATAGAGTGGAAAGAAAGTCCAAAGTATTTCATTGCTGTTGTGAATAATACTAGACACAATTTGACTGGGGTTTTTTGTTTGGTTGGTTGGTTGGTTTTGGGTTTTTTCTTAAAATAAAAAAAAGTCTTATCTTGTCAGTTTACTCTGTCAATGAAACACTTTCTCTCCAATAATTCCATCTGCTACACCAACACAATGTACACCATTAGTTTTACCATTTTCTGTTAGCTATGTTAACTAAATAATTTTTAAGATATTCAGTCCTTTCCACTCTTCCAAGCTTTTTCCATTCTTGGGGGGAAAAGTTGTCTGTTATAAAACTTCTTACTTTTTGTTGTCATCACATGGTTTAGAGGTTTATGTCTATACTACATAATTTTTACAGTAAAAGACTGACGTCTGATGAGTACCAAAGCCTGCCATCAGAAGGTCATAATTCTGCACTATATAGTTCAAGCCTTAATTAGCTTTACATAATTTTGATTTTTGATTCTACTGACTTTTGGTCTTCCATCTTAACTGATTGCAGCTACAGTCTTGGTGTTTAAACAGACATGAAGAGCAACAAGGATTTGGAAGGCATTTGGGACATCCAGGAGGATGTATACTTTTCTGAAAATGGATGCAAGTGAAGCATGAGGCTGACATTGTTACCACTTATTGTCTCTCTCTCTCTTCTCCACACAAGCAGACTGTAGTAGATGACTGAAGCCAAGAAACCTGATTCCGTGTATCCGAAATTGTTTTAGTTTGTAAATAGGATTGAGTTTTGGTTTAGATTCCCACCATTTTTTTAAATTACATGAAGAGAGGAGCAATGACTTGATCTTTTTACCTCCATTACAAGGTTACTTTCTAATATTGGTCAATACAGCATAATTGCTGTATCTGTCCACTTTTACAAGGTGTTTTCTGATGCAAAGCACAGCCCAGTGAAATATAGGTCAAGTAGAGTCTGAAATATTGAGAAACAAACTCCATTATTTATTGTTAACTTAGTGTTGTGCCCTGCGTAAGCAGAGCAGCAGACAGATCACAGCTAATGCCAAAAAATCTGGGATGGGGAAAGGAACTAGTCAAAAAATAGGACAGTAGAGCAGTGGCTGTAAGCATCATTCCGGTTACATGAATTTTTATTCCTTTAATTTTGAGTGGAACTTGGTTTCTGTAATTTAAAAATCTGATCAGAGAGGAGTAGGCAATGATTGTTACAGAAAATTGAGAATTCCAGTTTGAAAGTGTCGCTTGCTTTGAAATACAGTTTTTCAAGATGATGCTGCAAAAAATACATACTATTCAATTGCAAATATTTAAAGGATTGAAATATGCATTACTTTCCATACTTTTTTTTTTCTGTCTTCATTGTTCACTTTTGTTGCCCGATAGCAATGAAGAGACTGTAACTTTCTATTCACAAGGTGCCTTAGAAACCTCTGTGCCTTGCTGCACATTAACCTTTATTCATCAGGTATGCCTGGTGCAACACAATACCTAGAAGCTCAGTGGAAGTCCCAGATAATATTGTCGTTTGTTTTGGGTTTTTTTTGCTTGTGGAGTCCTACTTAAATCAAGAAACACCCTCCCTGTGATTTGTTTTCATTTATTTACCAGTTGAAATGTGAGCATCCACATCTGATCTTCTAATTGCATCTGTGTTGTCTTGGTCACAAAAGACACGGCTTAGCCATCATGGTAACAAAGTAGAGTTCTTGTTTCATGATCCCTGTCAAACTTAAAAATGTCTTAGAGAGAGAGGGGTCCCTCCCAGAGGAGGCAGCTGAACATCCACACAGCATTAGCCAGCTGTATTTGAAGATAGAATTAGGAATAGAATCAACATCCAAAAGAACAATATTAGAATGGAAGGGAGCCATAAAATGATTCAAACTGGTCAAATAACAAAGGGGAAGCACTGTGGGTTTCCTGTGACAATTAATGCATTGGCTCTTCCTATGACTCATGGTGTCTTGTAAATTTTTACTTTTTTTTTGTTTCTAAAGCATGTGAAAGGATACAATGGACTGAGCTTCTATGATCTAAATGGTGTGTTAAAGGGACTGTTTGGTTTGTTTTGCTTTTAAGATACTCAGATGCTGCAATTGTCATTGGCTCATATCCTCAAGAATAAATCAGTAATGTGCTAAAATCAATGTCAGTATCACTATGGGAAGGAAAGGGATCTCACTAGCCCAAATCACTCTTTTCTGACTCTTGAGAAGCAAAAGCAGAACAACTTAGTTGTAGAAAAACTGCTGGTAACTGTGCTTTTTTTCCCCCCTGAAAATTATAGCTTCCGAGATGTGAACTGCTTTGGCAGTAGAATTATTGACCATTGCCGAAAGTGAAATAGGGAAGAGACAATGGGGAAAACCCTGACTGCCATCAGAACCCTTGGAGTGCCATGAATATAGAGCATTTTGGGTTCCATCTTTATGTGTTGCAGCTCTCCATATACAAGTCTTAGCTTCTTTTATGGTTGCTAAAGGTTCCATCATTGCCATCGTTGTTGCTTGTGCCTAAAGGACTGAAAAGTGTGCAAGGTTCAAAGAGTTGTACACTGTGTACTGAAGCTGGATCAAATACCATAATATTCAGGAGCTTTAACTCACCACTGGCTTTAGTGCTAGGGCCTATACCCTGCTACTTCTTTTGTTTGGGCAGCAACTTAGCTCTCTGGTTTGGGACAAACATTCTTTGGCCTAGAGAGCACAATGAAGCAAATAAATGAAGACAGAATTTGGAGGATGAACTGTAGTCCACAAGAACACTGTTAGCTAATTGGAATAAGGATATTACAACCTCATAACCCCTGAGTTAACTGGTGTTTAGACTTCAGTGCAATACTGTGTTACCAGCCTTGGTTGCATTAGAAGTGGTTACAACATAAGGAAGCATTAGTTCCTTAAGCAGATATCAATTAATGACAGAAAATCAAAGATACCCTGGGAGCTTTGGAACTTGAATGTAGTTTGACATATAATTTCTGAGATTTTTTCCACTCAGGTTGAGGCTCAGTTTGGTGAACCATGCCAAGAGTGATTCAGCCATTAGTGAATATAAGGTCTGATCCTGGTGTTTTATATTTCTGTAATTAGTTTTCTTTAAAGTACAAGAAAACGGCTCCAGCTGCATTATACTTCCTGTTGATGCGGATGGGCTTGATTCTGATTTCAAGAGGTCTTGTGTCAATAGTCAAATGTAGTTTAGTGCAGTAAGTACTGGCTTGTCAGTGCTAGTATTGCATTTCTGCTTCTCTGAAGCTACAGAGTTCAGCATTGCACAGAAAAAAGTTGCTCTTCAACAACCTGAGCAAGGAAAGAGGCCTTTCCATCTTTAAATGGCACAGCACTGTCAGGCTGCTGATGTGGTAAAAGGTGTTGCAGGTGCCTTAAAACCCCGTTGGACTGGCAAGGAAGTCTCTGTTTTACTGAAACATTTTTGGAAGCAAAGGCATACCTAGTTATGATGTTTTTTTTCTTTTTTAAAAAAATCTATTTGTATAATCTACTGTGTTTAATAACTGTTTGCAGTTAAGGAAATATACTTAGCTTTCTGGTACATGCCAAAAAAATCCACAGTATTTAGTTTTCTCAGGATGTTAATGTTCCTGGGATGCATTTCTTTGTGGTAAATGGATTGCTCCTGCCTTCTGGGGTCTTTGTTATTTGTGTACTGTGTTTTGGAAGCTTTTGCTTACTTTCAGTCCTCCAGAGCCTGCAGCTGATTGCATCCCTGGTTTGCTTGTGAAAACAGATTCAAATACTCATTGCTCATTGCTAACAGTAAGCACATTTTTGCATTTCAGTGCTTTTAGTTTGGTATCTGGGACCTATTACCACAGATCTCTGGAGTCTTTTCTATAAAAGGGTAGATGCCACTATGCATACATCTCTTGGTTTGTGGCAGCATAGTACATTGCCCAGTGCTAATGGGGAAAACCAGTTACATCTGCACCTTCTTGCAAGAGCTACAGCTTTTCTTTGCAGTAGTGGCTTCCTCACTCAGAGGGATGATTTCAGATCAGGGTGTAGTGCTGTCACTGCAGGACAAAGAGCCCATTCTTAGATATCCTGTAGCTGAGCCAGGCTGTACCTGTGCACAGTTAGGTAGCTGCATCAGGGCTCTGTTTACATGGCTTCACACCCAGGCCAAGATCAGAAACCTAACTGTGTGTGAGCTCAGATGTTGTTCAGTTCCTATTTTCCAGTGTCACACCTCTCCAGAGACAGGCCAGCCTCTGAAAGTTGTTCAGGTTTGGCTGCCTGCATTCAAATTGCCTAGCAATTTTTCTGCTTACAATGGAACTCTAAGCTGGATAAGAAACTGAAGGTCTTCAAAGAACAGAACTTCTGGCCTGCCTTGTAGTGTGACAGAAGCAAAACCAGTACCTGCTAGTATCATTTCTGGTACCTGGACTGATTCGTATTTGTAGTTCATCACACTTGGGGGTTTTTTGCTTCAGCTGGAATTTGTCAATGTTCTGACTGTGAAAGTATGATTGGAGACTCACTGCATCTGACTGCCAGTAAGAAAAAAGAACCTGTACAAGGCAAACCTTGGAATGTGTACCTTCACCAGAGTGTGCTGGTAGTGAGTTCTCTTTTGGCTTGGGAAACAAGGGCAGAAATCCCCATTACAAATATGAGGAGCTTTACTATTTTTGAGTAGGACTGGGAGTCCAGGAGATCCTGGTTTTTTTTTGGGTACTTCACTTCACCTGGATTGAAACCACAGAGCCAGGTCAGTGGGACTGCAGAAGAGACCTCAGGCCAGGGACAGCACCAGTGGCAGGGCTACAGAAATTCACTGTTTGGTGATTTCAAAACTGATGGGTGATTTTATTACAAAAACTCATTTAGTAGAATGAGAGTGGTGTAGAGCTGACTTTTCTGTGAGATTTTCTGGGTCTTGTCTATTTCTAAGATTGTTATTAACAGCACTGGGCACTGAACCCTGATCCTCTATGTTGTTAAAGTGTTAAAATGGCCTCATGCATGACTCTCTTCCAAGAGGCCAAAACCAGAATAACTCCAGTGAGCATTTTGCTGGCAATGGGGGTTTGATAGCACAGACTCATGTAATTTCATGCTAGCTCATTGCAGCTTAGAGAGTGAAGCACTGAATTCCATTACACATGTAGACCATTGGTCTGGTCATGGGACATCAGAGGAAGTTCTGGTGGAGCTGCTGTCTCAGCCCTGGAACAGGCATGCAAGGGACTAAGGAGCACCTGGGGCACAGTGGTAAGGAAGATTTCAAGTGCCTGGGTCCTTAGTTTATTGTGAATTTTATTATCAGGTACATAGATAGACCAATACATTATATGAAGGATGTAAAAAGTTACTTTAAATGTGATATAAATGTGAATATATGTATATATGAAGAATTTTAAATAATGTTTTTCTTCCATTTTCATTTGTACTACCCACAATTTTCACACACTTGAGAAAGTGGAAGAGCCACATTTAATATGTATTTTTACTGTAATTGCCCCAAACCATAATTAGCTGAACAGAGGAAATCTTAATAACCCTAGAGTAATTCCTAGCATATTGTTTTATTTATATTAGAAAATAATCTTTTCTTTAACCATGTAGTTTGACTGCTGCGCTGCAAAAATGAGTAGGCCCATGTGGTCATGAATACATTCAATGTATCAAGATGGCAATGTTTGATCTCTTGGGGGTGTTCAAGCTGGAAATTTCAAGGGACCAGGGAATTAATTCTCTTTTATGTTAGCCCTTCTGTCTGCTACTGAGAAATGGTCTGCTCTCTTCCTGATTTTAAGAGAAGATGACACACTGAAACTGTTTTGCACTAGGAGCCATCCTGAGCTAAGTTCCTTTCCAGCCAGACTCAGACCTCTTGTTCAGGACTGAGCACCTCAGGAACATATCCCTACAGCAGTACAGTTGGAAATGGCAACAGGTTGTGTGTGGTCAGCAGCTGTGCAGCAGTGGGCATGTAGCTCTTTGACACAGAATATACATCTCTTGGAAATGTTGTGAATCCTTCGGATTTCTATTAGTTTGATTCACCAGTATTGGCTGAGCTGCCCCAGGAGTCCTCAGACAGTTCTGGTGCAAAAGAGAATTTTGTTTCATCTCTCTTTTGGATCAAGAGAGGATCACCCAGAACCCAAATTATGTTTTGAAAAGTTACAATTCAGGAACTCTTTCTGCAGCACAACCTGTATGAATGCTTAATGCGAATCCTTCATGAGACCTTCATCAGAAATGCACCAGTCACTACAGTTTTAGAAAGTCTGTTCATGTAGTTCTTTGGTGTCAGGCTGAAAATCCAAATCCTTTTGCTCATGTAAGCTCCTGTTTTAATACCTATAATTCCTATACTTTATTAGCTGTCTTCAACTGATTCCCATTATCTGACATGATCATGTCTCCAGTTCTTTTATTGAAAGAGGGAGCCTCATGAAGTATAAGACTTTCTCTGCCTAAATATGAGGGTGTGTCTTGATCTAGTTTGCAGTTTGTTTTGGGTTATTACTGGCTTCAGGACCTTTTACAACAGCTGTATGGCAGATTGCTTGGACAACACTCCAGCTAAAGCAGCATTGGCTGCAAATTCTTACATTCCCCTTAATCTGTGTCATTTTATTTTGCTGAAAATCATCAAGACCTCTCTACATATGACCTTTCCTCTATTTTCAAGCCCTCCGGTTCAATCTGTGCATTTAGCTGTGTTGAGGTACTTCTAGTGGGTCTCATCTCCTCACCTGACCTGGCTACATAGAAGTGAGGCATCCAGGCTTAGGTAGGAGTTAGGCTCCCTCTATAGTCTGTATCAGATACTTACCTTAGAAGAAGATATTTTTCTTTTGTATGTACCTGTCTAGCGACCTAGATGCATTGGCTGTATGACTACCATAGATTTAACAGAGCAAAAAGAGGCATCTAGTAACTCCAGTTACATGTAATATGATGCTAGTAACTCCAGAACATGTGATATTAAGATATTAACCATAACTTAGAGCCAGCAAATCTGCAGAATTTTTTTATCCTCTTGACTTCTTTAGGATAGGCTGCAAAGTTGCAGTTCTCTGTTGTACATCACTGCTCTAAGTGAGCTCCTTAAAGTAATTCTGACAAAGAGCTCCCCTATTTTTTATTTAATCTCTAATGTGACATGCTTTCTATAAAATATGGTAAGTACATGTACTTAATTAAGCTTTTTGTAAGCCTGTTTGGTCATACCCTTGGCCTTAGAATTTTATTTTGGTTTACCTGATCTGGTATGATCGTGTTCTTTGATTGGGTCTGGTTGTATAAATAGTAAATGCATTACTTCTCTCACTTCTAACTTGTACCTGCTCTCTCTGAACTCTCTTCCATTGGCATCTCTTTATGGCCTTAGACTAAAAGCCTTGATTTATCCAGCATTCAATTAAACATTTCCAGAGGTCTGTTAGTGCTATTATCTTCCCCTCCAGTGAACTCAGTACTTGTTTGTATAACACATACTGCTCTGAATCCTAAAAGGTGTTGAATAAAGAGGCTCCTTGCATTCCTGAACACATCTTTATCTATGCATCTAATCAGAGTTGTCTTTCTCACTCCAGGCTGGTAAGAAATTAACATAGAGCTCAGTGCAGACTGGTTGTTTTTGTTGGTGCATCTTTTGTAGCTGTGCTTGTAAATGTGGCTTCTGCATTGTTTGGGAGGCTAATGTTAGAAGCCAGAGTATTTGATAACATATGGGACAAGTTTTCTTTGTGTCTATACAGTAGATCAAATTGTTGTGAAAGTTGGAAAAAGTTGCTGTAATCTTTAAGGCACTTTGAGAACATAATACTGAAATCTAGTTTGTTCTTTCTCAGAATGGGAATATATTTAACTCTGGCTACACCAAAACTTTCATAAAAGTGTTCTTTTGACAATCCAGCTCTTCCAGTTCACATCAGCATTGGTTAAACTGCAGTGTTTGATGCACCTGCACCAACTTTAAACCTGCCCAAGGAGCCAGGTAAATAGAGACTCTCTGGCTACACACAGCTTTGCCCCTGAGATTTGGTTACCAGCTATAGCTGAGGTGTAAATTCAAGTCCAGCTCAAGGATAATAAAGTGCAGTCAGTTCAAGCAAAGGCTTCCTGGGAGCAGTGGGGAGATTGATGCTAAAGGAATGGAGCTGACACAACAGCTAATGAACCCTTCCCAGTAATGAAATCAATTGTTCTCTACTTTTAGGCTTTACAAAAGATTAATCTGCCTTGACCTGATAACCCTATGACTAACATAGTTAATCTATTCAGTTTCCAACACGGACTGAATACAGCTGTGTGATATGGACCCTCTTGCCTGAGTGACCAGTTGCCCATCCATTAAGGGACCACTTTTATACATCTTCAATCCTATTCTTGTAGATCCTGTAGCAAGCTTGACTGTGTATGAACGTGTATGTAAACACATATGTTTGTACATCTCTGCTTTTAGCAAAGACATCCTTTAAACTCCTTTATAGAACTGGAAGTCAGCCTTGATTCTATATATTGCAAGGTTAAACCCTCTTCCCCCTTTCCGATCCCCTTCTGCTGAAAAAACCTGTACATTCCTACATTTCATCAGTATTCAGGATTCCTAGAATAATGAATAATGATTGTATCAGATTGTCTGAGTGCAGTTCATGCCCAATTTGTGTTAGAAATGAAAAAACAAATATTTTTAACACTTCTGGTACAAAATCAGTGCAGAGTGATGGGAGAAAAGTGCCCATTTGAGCTTTGCTTTGAAAAAAACCCTCAAAAACCCAACCCTGAAACACGTGTTTCTGCTGAACTTTTGTTCACTTACTAGATCCCAAGCATATGAATAAACTAATTATTTTTGGAAAATTCAGAAAAGGAGTTTGAGACTTAGTTTGCTTAAATGTTTTGCTGAGGTGTCATTTGGGATCTGCAAAACAGAATCCTTTCTGTTTCTGTGTCATGTCTCCCAAGGATGTTTTTAACAAGAACTCCCTAAAATTTTGTGTCAAAGTTCATGCAGAATGGACACAAATTTGCTGAGTTTTTAGCATGGGAGGATGCATGGTGATATTAGTTTCCTGAAGCATGATATCCTTTTGAATTTTGAATTGATACAAAACTATTTGCTGTATGTAGAATCAATTTATTTAAAATGTGGTAGTCTGAACAATCCAGAGGTGTGAATATCCTTGAACAAGGTTTGATGGGACTCCAAGTTGTTCTTTGAACAAGCAGAGAAGTGTGTCAGAGGCCTTTAATTTTGCTCATGCTGGAGCTCCTGGAAGATACTACTTAGGGGCTTCTGAGTCAGTGGGGCCTCTGCTTCCTACAAGGTATCATGAGAACAAAATGCACTCGGGCCTCTAAAGCCAGTCTTCCAGGGACTAACTGCAATGTGGCCAGTGGGATAGCAGAGGGGAAGACAAAATTAGTGGCTGGAGGTTCTGTGTTAGTTTGGGGGTTTTTTGTGGTTTTCTGTTGTTTTGCTTTTCTTTTTGGTTTTGTTTTTTTTTCCCAATAGCCAAGGAAAAGGTGAGGAAACAATGCTCAGTATCCAAAGAGATGGGCACAGGTATCAAATATGCTGACCCTTCACGTAGGAAGCAGTTTTAATTAGCTACTAAAACTCCACTATGTTAATTTCTGTCAGAACACTGAATAGGATGAAATTATAACACAGGCTCCTTAGTTGTTTGGTTGTTGTTTGTTGTGGTTTTTTTTTTTTTTTTATGTATGTCCTTCAGCCTGCACAAGGGGTACAGACCCTGAAGTCAAATGACATGTCAGATTCACGAGAGCAATCCATGACATTCCAAGAAATGATGTCACAAGGTTAACTTACTTTTTATTGCTTTGAAGAGAGACAGACACTACAGTAAAAAACCAGAAAACAAAGAAAAACCAACAACAACAAAAAAACCACAAAAAAGACAAAATAGCAGAAAATAATGTGCAGACACAGATTTGCTTTACAAAGACTGATGCTACCAGTTTAAAAAAAAATAAATAAAAAGAGTAAATCACACTTCTCTAGTCTGCCATGACTGAAAATAGGATAAAGGGGCAATACAAGAAATCTATTTCCTGAAGTGTTTAATGGCCTGCTGTTTTGATAAAGACTGAATTTTGTCATGCAATATATTTCCTTACAATAGCAAAGGGCAAAGTAGAAATACTGTACCAGACTGCTACTGTGCCAACCCCAACTGCATGCCTTTATTTTTCTATATTTATTTCATAGGTATTTGGGTGATAGAGGCGTGCTGACAGTATGGCCATGTATCTGGCAGAGAAAACTCCAAGCTCCAAAGACATTACGGAGTTAGATGAACCAAAAGTAATATTTTGTATCTCAACACGAAGTCTGAAGACAATCTGTATCCTATTATTTAGCCCTAATTTGTAGGCTCATGTGAATTGCTGTTTATATGTAATGTTCCATGAAAGGAGTGTTATAAATGTCTATTACACTGTATGAAATCAAAACATGTTGGAGTTGAGTAGCATGGAGCACGTGCCAGATTAAGATGCTAGTTAATTATGTCAAGGAATATTGATAGGGAAGTCAATGAAGAGGAGATCAAATTTTGGCAGTCACATTGGAGAGTGCTGCTCAGAAAGAGTTATATTTAGGTGACTTTCAGATGCAGAATCCAGTGCTTCTATGTGAGAAAACTGCATCGGAAATTGAAGTTCGGCTGAGGAGACCATATTAAAATTAAATGATGGAAAGTGCCAGCTGTCTGTGTTTCATACAAAGAAATCCTAGTAGCATAACCTTCCTATAGGAAGAACATACAATATGCCACAAAGGATTAAGTAAGAGAAACCTGAAATGAAAGCAAAATTCCATGAATGGCCCCTTCAGTCAGAGATTACAATAGAATGTCAACTGGCTTAATGGGGAAGGTCATCTACCGCTTTCAGTAAACATCATAATTCAATTTATTGTCTGCAGACAAGCGTTCTTGTGAGGGATGACAGTGGGAAACTGAAAAATCTACCTGAACTGAATTTCTGTTACTTAATTATACTCTTCTGGAAGGTGCACAGTTCTAAGTAAATACCTAAGTAAATAACAGAGTACAGCATTCATATAATTAATCAAGCATATACAAAGTATTATTTAGTAGTATATAATCCCCTTCCTGCTTGGCCTCATATTTGATTTCCTGGATACAGTTTGGAAGTGTTGAACATAGCTTCTGCAAATATAAACTGTGATTTAAAAATCTGTGGGGATCCTTTATGATTTTCTGCCTCCTTAGCCTTTTTCTTCTGTAGATATTCAACTGAAAGGTTTTTGCTAGAGCAAACAGAAATTTTAAGTATATTTTGCATTGTCTAGTGGGTAACAGTACTGGGTTCAAATCTTTGCCCAGCTGGCCTCCAATCCCATTTTTTATACTTACCTCATCTTAGGCCTTCTGGCTTCATGTTACTCAGTTTCCCCTGGTCATTTCCATTCTTTTTTCTGCATTCCTACTAATCCAGCTCCTGTGTGTTTTGTCTTGTTTGTTCAGGTTAAAACATGTGCTGCAAGGATGCTGGGTGCAAAGGTGCTAAGTACACATGTAAGGTATTGCATAGGTTTACTTTCCCCTGTCTTTCCCTGTCCCTTGCTCTGAGGGTCACCTAAAGCCTGAATTTCACCTCACTTCTTAGCAATATGACTGTCAAATGTTTTGGTTAATCAGTATTATAAACGTAACTAAAAGTTCAGTTGCCATTGGAAATTCAGGGCACCTGGTACCTTAGGTGCCTGATGGTTATTTAAAAGTATAATGTGTACCTTGTCAGTCTGTATAATCACAGTATAATCTGTGCCTTGTCATGTAATGCCATGAACCAGCAGCATGAAAAAAAATCCCTTTTCTTGAGATCTCCTTCACATTACCTTTTATTCAGCAAACGTCCCCAAACCTGCTTTAGAGCATGTTCTGAGGACCCATTTGTTCTTTGCAGCAGTGGATAACTTTATAAGAACTTGGAGAACAGGGACAGAGTCTGCATCCTGCATTTTCTGCAGGGCAGGACAGTTCAGCTGAAAGATCCTGCAAGGTCCCAGTGATTATGGATTGAGGGGTGTGCTTGGGACAGGAAGGCCAGTGGGTCCATTGCAGTTGCCATCTGACAGACATCTGAGCAGATCAGCTGAAGAAATTGGAACCAGCCAGAGCTCAGGAAGGAGGTTATAAATTTGGGGGCTGATATCAAATCTGTGGACTGTTTAATTGGGATGTGGCTGCTGAGAAGTGGTGCCTTAGTGGCTTAGGTGGCAAGCTGCTGATTTTTCATTCCACTTGGAAAGCTGGGGAGGTAATTTGTGTTTGCATTATGAGTCTTGTGTCAAGCAGCTGATACTACTGTTCTCAAGCTGGAGTTTCCAGGTAGGTGTTTGGAGGTTCTGTTGTAGGAATACACAGCTGGAAAGGATCCATTGGGCTAAGACTGCAGGTACTGCCTTATGAGGGCTCTTCCCTGGTGCTTCTCTTGGGGAAAGTTGTTTAATTGTCCCAGGGTGCAAGAGTAGAGGAAACCACATCCAAGTGCTTGTGTGAGTATCAGCTTCTGCAGGTGATGAGTGTTGAAGTAGTTTTGCCAACTGAGCGGGTTGCTCTAAATAAGCAAGATTATAATGGAACTGTTTTATATAAGTATTTTGTTTACTAAGTTGTATGGTTATTTTTGTAAAGGTGATGCAATTCTACCTGGTGCTTCCATGTTCGGATTTGCATATAGCTCTAAAGATACAATATGGGAAGATGTTCCTCTCTCTTCCATAGATTTTAAAGAAAACAGAGCATAATCTCCTTCCTTCTTTTGTGTGGGCTGGGTCCCCTATGACATTTTAAATCAGGCATTTTATGCTTGTAAAGTTTTAATTTAAACCAATTTCCAATTAGCTCAAAGCCTACAAGTAAATGAATGTAAAAAATATGTTTACAGAGTTTTAAAACCTTTGTATCTAGGTCTGTGTCTTAATGGTGGCAGGATACATACATGACTTCAGCTGAGGCTGGGCAGACACAGAAATGAGCCTAGGCTGTCTGAAGGTTATTAGCAATATCAGCCTCAAATGTGATTACACCATGATGTTTATTTATGGCTGTGTATTTTTCTAAACCCATCAAATAGTTCAGATGCATAGTTCAAACTGACCTTTTTCCAGCTTTAATAAATGCCTGAAAATTAATTCACTACTTCATGGTTTAAAAAAAGTGGGCTTTGTAGTCCTGGTATGCCTTTTCTTAGCTTGGTGAATGCACATGTGTCTTTTTCCAGTCATAATCCAAAAAACGGTGAGGAAAAAAAATACTTTTAATGTTTGGATGCAAAAAAGAAAACTTCTGTTTTGCCAAGATTCAATTTGGTTGAATTTGAATGGTCAAATAGCTAAGTCCCCACTGGGAAACCCACAGGTATTATCAGAGGTCAAAAACAACCTTAACCACAACAGCATCCATTAGCAAATCTGCAGCTGCTGTGCAGAGGCCCTTGTGAGGCCAGCTGGCACATGGCACAGGATCTCCTCCCGGTTGCTTGTCCTCTGCTGCCCTTTTGCTGTATTTTGCCTGAGTGAGCTCCTTGGCTCCCCTGTACAGCCTGTTTCCCCACTGATGTGGAAGAAGGGCATATTCTCTCACTTCTTACCTTCTTCCTCCCACTGGAATCAACTAGGGAACTGAGATAAAGAAAGCCCTGGTGAGTGGCTTGTGTTAGCACTTCTGGGCTTCATTTTGCATCCTCCTCCCACCTTCCCAGTCAGGCTGGCTCCCAAGTTGCAGTGCCCAAGGTTTTGTTCTCATGCCTGTGGTTCCTCACCTGGAGCTTCTCAGGGCAGGCTTGTCTTGTGCTCCCCTGCTCAAATCATATATGTACTGCTTTTTGTAATTTATAATTCATCAGTGTATGTGGCATGACATCAGACACCAAACAAGGAGATGCAATGTGGGAATCTCTGTAATTCTTTCCTTGCTGCTTTTTACATGGTGCTTTAAAGTGCACATGGGTTTATTTGAGCTTTCTACATGTTATTTTCATTGCTGCCCAGAGGTTTACAGTTTTGATGCTATAACTAGATGAATTTTTGACATACTGCTCTAAGCTGGCAAATGCCTGATCAACATTTGCCAAGATGCAGGAAGACACTGATCTTATAATGTATAATTCTTTGCATTCATGACAAAGATAATTATTTTAAAAATTTTCTCAGAGTTATAGTAATACTGCTTGTTAACAGGCAGACTGAGCTGCAGTGGGATTCATTTACAGCAGAATGAGCTTGTGTCTTTCTAGCATGGTAGTAAAGTTTAACCCTCAGCTTAGTTGAACAATTTTTGCTTCACATGCTTTGGTATGAGCATTATGTAGAAATGCAATTATGCTAATTTTTGCCCCTCTATGACTCTTCCCTGCTGCTTTCATGAAGTATGTGTAAATAAACTCTAATGCAATTAACTGAACATAACTTCTGTAGACATTGGTGTAGTGGTTGTGTGTCACATGCTTTGAATTTAGGGGTGGGGGTGATAAGATTTGGGCTCATGTGTTTGGTTTTGTAGACTCAATCCAGGCATGAAGTTTCACCAGATTATCTGGTTCATACTAGCATTCCTTGTCACTTCAGAGAGCAAAACCCTTACTGTAAAACTTACGTAAATAAATCAGTTCCAGCTCCCTCCTTACTTGTGAAAGAAACAAGTCTTATGTGACTGTTTTCCATTTTATGGTTCAGAGACAAAAAGGGGAAGGCAACTGCCAAGAGGGTAGGGCTAGATGGCTGAGAGGCATCTCCCTCCCTCATTCCCCACCCCAACCCTGGTGCTGATTAGCCGGGGAGAAAGGGGAGGCACATTCCTCCAGGCAACCTGCTGCAGATGTTCCTTGCTTTAAATAACACAGGTAAAGACAAGTCATATTTCATGAATAGTTTTTCCTTCCACTTGTTATGGGATAAATAGGAGAAAGAAATCATTTTGGCACAGAGAAAAACACTGGTCAGGGTGGAAGGAAGAATATGCTATTTTGCCTTGTGGGCTGTGGAGAGATTTAGGACTGGAGAATGCAGCTAGGCAGAAAGTATGGGGTCTTCCTGTGGGGTAACTATTCTGTCAAAAACTCTGGGGTGGTCCCAGTGCCAGCAGTGAGTCTGTGTTACCACTGGCACAGAGGCTTTCATGCAGCAGTCCCAGTCAAACGTTAATCCCTCACCTTGTCTGATTTTTGACCTGCTCTACAGCACTTCTAAGGAGTTACTAGGAGGCAAAAACAGTAGTTTGACTAGAACAGCATTACTCATGAGAAATGTCATTAAAATTTTGCAAGAATTCCTAACTTAAAGTTGAAAATTGTTTTTAAAGAAGTTGAAGTCTGTATTGGAGAAAGTAATAAATATACAGCTCCCCATCTGCCTACTTGGAGAGCTAGTCTCAGTTAATTTGATGTTTACAGTAGGAAATTGATCTGGCAGGTGCATCCCTGCCAGCCAGCATAGTAAAACAAATGCATTCATTTTTTTTCTCAAAATGTTTTCCATAGCAAATATTTTTTTATTTTACTTTTTTTCTGTGATTCAGGATATTTTTTATTACAGTAGGGCTTTTCCTATTCCTTGGCAGTGCCTATAGGAAACTCCAAGGCAGTTATAAGGGATAGGTAAGAGAACAGTTACAGAGAAAGAAGAGTTATAGAAAAACTCTGTTGGAGATTACATAATCTTTACATTTCTCTGAAAACCCAGCCTGATCTAGTTGAGGGTGTCCCTGCTTGCTGCAGGGAGGCTGGACTAGATGACCCTTAGAAGTCCCTTCTAACCCAAATTATTATATGATTCTATGATTCTGTGAACTCATTCCTTACTTGATGTGGCTTCTCATAATTTTGTCATTTCTGCAGCTTGCTGGCTCTGTAAGCCTTTGTGATAACTTCTGTTCCCTGCTGAGGCTTCTTTAGGTTCCTTCAGGGCTTTTTGTTAGTGCACATGTTGGAATTTTTTATCTAGTAAAAACACCTGCTTAGCAAACTATCTAAAAAGACACAGTGGATCCAGCTATGCAGCAAACTCTGAGGTCATGGTAGGTACCTTTTCCATTAAAATGTTTCCAATGAGAACATTTATCACATAACATTACACTTTCTAAATGGGAACAAAGGATGCCTGAGTGACATTACTAGACCTTGTGTTCACTTTTGCCAATTCTAGTTGGGAAAAGATTTGGGTTTCTTTTGAATTCTCATGAAAACAGGAGGGGAAAATGAAGGATTTCTTGAGCACTTTTCTACAATTCACAGGAAAAGGCAGTTCAGCTGAATTTAAGTATTCAGCTGAAATCTCTCAATGAGAGTCACTTAGTATGCAGTCACCAGTTCTGCCCTAGGGAATAAAACTCCTAGCTGTCGTCTTGTCAGCAAGATCAATTGCGAGTATAATAAGGTTTAATTAATTCCTTAATTTTCAAATGAAATTGAGTAAGAATATTGAAATGCTCCTCTTATAAAATCAGCTACCTAGCTCCCTCTTGAGTCAAGATCTCTTGTCTTTGTTTTGGAGAACATTCTGCAGTTTTTCAGGACTTATTCTGCATCTACTTATGCATAAATTGCATCAAAATATCTTTCCTGTTACTTTATAGTTCTTGAAGTAATGCTTCTCTGCAGAGGACATACATTTTAATTTTAGCTTTTTGCATTTATATATCCTGGATTGAAATGTGACCATAGCATCCATTCTTGCAACCTGTATTTATTCAAATGCTAATTTATGTAAAAACCCAAACCAAATCCAGGACCAAATGATCAAAACTACAACAAATAGTATGAAATGCGGCAAAAGTACTCTCCTGAGTTCCCGTTTTTCGACAAAGGACTCGTATTTTAGATCGTGTGTTACATGCTGATTTGATTATCTGCTAGTGAGGCATGTCCATCTGATAGGAACCGCAGTGTATTGGTGCCCTGCTGGTCTCCAGGTGAAAGGAGGCAGTTTGTGCTGTGTGCCTGCTGTTTCTCTGTGGAGGGGACAGAATTTTGCAGAAATTAAAACCCTGCCTTGATTGTCTAACAGGGGTTAGTGCGTTTATGTGGAACAAGAGTGCAGTTTTTTCTTCCATGCTTGCAAGAGGAAAGGACTGGTGAAAAGTATCTCCCAGGTGCAGGAAGGACTGGGGGGAGCTGGGGGATAGTTTCTGACTTGCCAGCTGTGTCACCTCACAGGTGCTGTTGGAGTGCAGAAGGAGCATCTCCTGGTTTTCTTCTTCATTCCCTCTGGATAGAGACTGAACCGTAAACTGAGGCCTTGAAGACTTCCAGGTTTTCTTTTGTTCCTTTGCTCATGCTTCACAAGACTTTGCTTAGCATGTTCCTCCCTTCTAGCTTTCCTACTTCCATCTGGCATGGCCAACACAATCAGGGGATTTTTGCTGCCTGAGGAGTCTGTACAAGGTGCAGTGCTGCTTTCCTGAGGAAGCGGGGAGGGAACAGCTCCAGATGGTTGTGTTTCCTACGCTGTATGATGAGAGTGTTGAGAGGTGGGACAGAAAGTCACACCCTTCTGCTAGAACACTGGTACCTTTTTGGTGTTTAGCCCTGACTAAACTTCTTAGGATGAAGCCTGGGATTAATTCTCTGCTGTGTCTGGGTCCACTTCCATACTTCTTTGAGACAGGCTGTGTTCTGCCTTTGAGAATTGCCCCGTTAGGAAAGTACTGGGCTCAGCCAGTGGGCTCAGCTTATTTTCCAGGCAGGGCAATCCACTATTTTTCTATTTGAATTATGTTTCCTTATGTAAGCTTCTTACTGTAAAAATTATTCCCCATGGAAAAAGTATTTTTTTCGTCTTTTAAAACTTACTACCAGCTACTAGTCTGCCCTATAAATGTAATTTTTAGATACAATAAAAACAGGACCAGATGGAGGAGACACATCAGTGTTTTAGTCTGCATTTCACTCTTGTGACAGCTTCTGCTGAGTAAAGCTCATGACCCAATGTCTTCTAGGGAGTTTACACTGCAGTGGTATTGTACCTGCATAAATCATAGTGATAGATCTCTTCCTCATTCATTTTATGGTTCGTAAGTAATGAGGAGTATTAACAGGAGGTACGGTGCTTGCAAGATTTTTATTCAGCTTTAATTGTTCTGAAATTTAAGATCTAATTTTTAAGATCTAAAATTCTTTATTAGTTTGATGATGCTCTTACAGCTCGTAGTGTAGTTGTTTGTTTCTGTGGAGTTGTGATCTTTTGCATGCTAATTACCTTATCCTGTGTTACCATCCTGCCATTACTTTTGACTACATTTAGGGAAATTTTAACTGCATGCATTGAAATACACAGAACTCTGTATAGTAAAAAGCTGTATACCTTTGCACTTCCTGTATGTATTATGGTATATAAACAGAAATACATTAATGAACACATTTAAAAAGAAAAATTGATATAAAGAATGCTGTGTTGTACAGTTGAACGAAAGTGAATTTGAGAAACTTCTCTTTTAATTTTCTTTTCAATCTTCATCTTTTCATTGTCATTCCTTTGCGTCAAATTCTGGCATTTGCTTTTTGTAACAAAAGTGCTTGTGGGTATGCGAATAGAAACATCTTGGAGTACCCTCATGACCTCTGTATCCAGCAAAAGAGGAACAAAAAGAGGACCCTATCCTTACACACATTTCCAAACCCTATTGTAGTAACATAAGAAAAAAAGCATAGATACCAGGGAGTGTGTGTGAGTACACTTACAACATCAACATACACTCATATGGATGAGATTAATTATGAAATTGATAATTCTTTTCAGAAGAGTCTTTTGAGTAGTCTACTAAGTGAAAATAGTCTGAGGCTTGAGTTTCGCAGTGCTGTAAATTTTCAGTTGGTTGGGTTTGTTTTCTATGTTTTACTGTTTCCTACCTGTGGCAATCATGCCTGCTGTTCTGAATTAATTTTTATTTCCTTCCTGTGTTACATTTTGTTGCCAATTTGTTAGACTTTTCATTTCTAAGTAAAGCTTTCTGCCCCATGCTTTCAGCAAATAAATTTTAAAAGTATATTGGCTTTAATGATCTCATTCACTTGCGAAGTTCTTATTTGTGTTCTAAAAATGATTTGTGTGGTCTAACAGAACTGAGGTAACTATATTTAATACTAACTTGATTTTCTCTTCTGTGCTGTTTTCCAGCTAGACCATACACTCAAATATACCCACATGCTTACAGTGACTCCACATGCTCCCATTGACTATGGTAAGATTTGCAAGCAATATATCTAATTGCACTTTTCATTATGTAGTCAATAGGCATATAAGTTAATTGCACAATTTTGCTTTCATTGTAGGGATACAATAAAAATCGATTTTCCATCCTCCTGACATTTACTAACTGGGCAGCACAAAACTGTTTCAACACAGGTGGAAGTCCAATGTTTTCAGTAACCAACATGCACATTGCTTTAATGGAGGAAGCAAGTTTTGGCATGGTATGTAGTTAGGTGACATACTTGCAGATACAGTGTCATATTTTTCCATCTTCTTTGAAATGCACTCTTAGTACAGCTGTGGATTTGTGCAGTATGTGGTTTGGAAGTTACTGTTATTTTTCCTCTCTTTTCCCATCTCATCTTGAAAGGCACAGGCTGCTTGGCCATGTTAGCAGCAACAGAAAGGAAGTGCATTTGATTCTGTGTGCACCTCTCCACCTGATTCATATAAACATACTTTAGAGCAGTTCTTAAAAATTGCCTTGGGGCTCCCTGAAAACAATCAGGTTAAAAGCATGGATAGCTCATAAAAATCTGACATGTCCTATTAATCAGTCAGTATGCCCTTTCTTTCTGGCTCTTCCTTCCTGTCAGGATGCCATGACCTGTTCACTGGCCTGGTTATATAAGCTTTTCCTGTTAGCCCACTTTTCCAAGTGCTTTGGTGTGCTACTGTTTTCAGAATTTGGGCATTCAGCTGCAGCTCCCCTGTGGCAAGCAGTCTCCACTTGTCACAGCCATGGCTGACATGCTCTGTGTGACTCTATCCATGAGACAGGAGTTCTGAATTGTCTTTATGTTTAGTGGTCGTGGCAGCTTACATACAGATGTGTATATTAGATAATTTATATCTTAGCAAATGATATGCTATATCTGACTTGGTACCCATTCCAAACTCCTCTGAGTTGTCTGATCCAACACAATAAGTGATAATGCTACCTAACCCCTCTAGCTGGGAGCTGTGCTGAAAACTATGTGCATGTATAGATATTTAAGACCTCTGTCAAATTTAGGTGTGGCAAATGGCAAAGTTACTTCCCCCATTTCCCATTTTCTTCTTTCTCCTGTTGGAGAAGGCTAGCAAAATCAGCAGGGACAGTTTTCTGACTGGGACACCTTGAAGTGGTTCCTATAAGCTGAGCATTTGCTGCAGGGCAACTACCATGGGTCCTCAGCAAGGGGAGGAGTAGGGAATGGACTGTGGCCAATGTTAAATACTCTGCTCATTTGCAGTTGACTTGCAGGTTATTTTCCAGATGGTTGTATTAGAGGCGAACAAACGTGGCTCTAAACTTCTGGTTCATGTGGAAGATCTGGGAGATGTTTTTGCTGTCTGTCTCTGTTTAAGCACTGAATATTGTAAGAGAAGACCTGAATAGCATTGATAAGGTTCATTGTAGCGCGGCTTAAGAAAAAGCAGTAAGAACCAAATCCAGGCTTTCTTGTGTCCTTGTCCACCTCTCAAAGCCAGCAGAGAAAATCATATGGGAACTATCAGCAGACTGCTCTGAAACCTCCAGTTAGGTGATTGATTTCATCAATGTCTGCAGGCTGGCTGCAGTGACTGAAGATGATAGGCATCAAAGAATTTCCTGTCCATTGCAACCACAAAGGGTGGTATTCCAGCCCCTCTTTTGTTTAGCACCATGTTTCCTTGCACATGTATACACCTCCCAGTTGGATAAAGCTGTAGGATCAGCTGTTAGTACACTGGAGGAGTCAGTACATGTAATTGGAGGAGGAGCTGTAGTGGCTAACTAATGGCACTTTGCCGTTTGGGTTAGATAACATTAAAACGTGGTTTTAGTGAAACCTGGGTGCAATCAGAGAAGGTGGTGATTTGGATCTTGAGTTTAAGTCAGCTTCTCTTGATGATAAAAAGCAGGAGAAAAGCTTGGAACTGAAATAATATCGTGGAAGATTTTCAGAGTTCGTATTTGGGTTTGTGCATCTGTTTGGGTGAAAATCTTTACTGAGTTTTAAGAGCTGATGTGGCCAAAACAGTGAAAAATATGGTCTTAAGTCATTGTTAGTGATCTTTGAGCTCTCTGTAGCCCTGTGTTTCTTAACAGACACAGTGATGTTGAAAACCATTTCTGTTTATTTTACTAATAAAGTTGTGTTATTCTGGTCACTAAAAGGTGAAGTAGTTGCAGGGGCTGTGTGGCTGAATGTGTTAAAGTGTATCCAGAGACATTACTGAAGAAAGCCCTAATTGGAAAATCTGAAAGAAAGTTTGGGTGGAATAAACTGGATTTAAAAACCTTGTCTCAATTACTTTTTTTCACAAAGACAAATAGACTTGCATAATCTAGCAGTTAGGTGTTTGCTGATTTGTGTCTAAAAATAACCAATATTGAGGAATAAATTGTGGCAGACATAGTGACATTTTCATACTGACTCACGTGCTTTAGTGAGAGAACTTAGGGAAGAAGATAAATGGTTTTATAAACAGAATCTGTGATGGGCTGTTATTTGTGCCACAAATTCTCACTGGTGTGCATCGGGGTGATGCCATTAATCATAAACTATAGACTTGCATGTGAATTGTGTTGGTGGCCATATGAGTGACAGAAACATTTTTGCCACACGCTGTCACATTTTAGGAAAGCTGAGTAGGTCACACCCATAAACTGGAGAGCCCTGTGATAAATTGCACTTTTGAAGTGGCTTGCTAAATGCTAATATGCCAGTTGTCTAAATTGCATTTATAAGGTGTCATCTTAAATAAAAAACCCCACAAACCCAAACCAATAATCTGTTTTTCTTCAAAACGTGGACTGCTAAGCCAAAATCATACCCATGTATGGCAAACCACAGTGGGTTAGGGGAGGGGACTTTGACAGTTATTACCACTAGAGATGGAAACAATATGTAGTGAAAAATCCAGGAGGGCACATTTCCAATGGTATTAAAGTACTTGTTCCTAGACACAGTAGATCATGAGATATTGGATCTTAATCTCCTAGCATTCCTATAAGCAAGAATGCTATTTCAAGACATATTAGAAAGCTTTGAGAATGTTTTAATGATTGTTCGCCTTTCACTGACATTAGTTCTGGCTGATTTCTTAAAAGCACTCTCAGGCATTTGTTTAAATAGTTGTCCTTCAGCATGAGTGCATACAGTAAATACTGGCAGTTTTTTTGAGGAAGCCTTAACCTGTCAGTGCAGATACCATGGCTAAAAGGTAGTCTCTTCCCTACTTCTGCCAGTTAAAATCCCTCTTTTCTTGTGCGGTTACCATCAGTGTCTCCCTGTCCGTCCAAAACATGCTCCTTCTTCAGCTATTGTGCTGGTGTGAGTGTTACAGTGGCATCTGGCTAGTGTATCACAGATACCAAGGATGCCCAGGTCACAGACATGCTTTGGGCCCTGCATGTTGTAGCTGGAGCACCACTAGAAAGCCTCTCCTAAGTATAAAACTTGGACGTGGCATTACTGTCCACATCTTTTGCTTGTATTCACTGGGACTCTGAGCAGAATTTTTAAGGCTTGCTCGTGGTCCCATCAGAAGTCTGTTGTCTTGCATGGCTGTTCAGAGTCGTGAGAGAAAGTCATGTGTAGATACACTATAAGTTTTGGGCATTGCTCAGTGAGAGCTGTCCTTCTACAGCTTAACTTCTGTATGTGTCTGCACTAGCCTGGATATATCTGTCCCATGTATCCAAGCTGAGGTAACTGCTCCAGACTACAACAGGGATCTGCTAGTGCTTAAATACTACAAACACAGAGTAGCATAACCATCCTCCACTCTATCTTTTACATGACTGCTCACTGCTTAAGACATTTGGAGCTTGTTTTCTTAGCCACTGAAGGTGATTTAAACAGGTCTGGCAGCCAGGCAACCTTGGAATCCCTGTAGTCAGATTTTTTTTTCCCTTGAGAGATACTTTAACAATAAAGCACAACTGATAGAGCAGTGGAAATCTTTTAAAGGAAGATGCACGTTTCTTTTCAAGAGATGCATCCTATCAACCAGTTCTTTCCCATTTCTAGGCCAGGATGCTTCAGAGGTGCAGGCTGTTTTCATATTTTTTTAATAACTTACACTGTCTGAGCTTTAGGAGTTATTTTGGTGAAAAAAACACTCAAGCATGTGAAGAAACTACCCCAGGCTGTCAAGCTTAGCTAATCCATAGCTATCTGCTGATGTCAAAATGATAGTGTTAGATTCATTTCCAAAGATGTCTGAGTACCTGCACTGGCTAAAGGAGCTTGCAGAGGCAGTAACCATGGCTGTCTGTGTTGTGCAGTCCAGAGGTTATTTTGAAAATGGCAATTTATGCCTAAAGGATAATAAGTAATCATCACAGTTTCATAAATGTGTACATATCTGGTCACACCTGTGAGGGACCTAAGCTGTTAGAGAAAATTAGTGTAAAAATCAGACAAAGCTACCCTTGCTTGGTATTTTGAAAACTGAAATACAACGCCTGTGAGGTCAAAACATGGGAGGACAGGGTAGTTTGGACTGTACTAAGGGTGTTGGACAGGTCTGTGTGCAGGAAGTGCCAGCTGCCATTTGAAGAAGGCCTGTTGCTGGCTGACCTTTATGCACAAGGTAGCATTGCCTTACCAGTGGCCAGATTTACTGCAGTGCTGGTGGCTGTGGCTTCTGTGATTTGGAAAACCTTCCAGCCACTTCCTTCCCACCATTAGTGGCATACTCCCAAGAGCTGGTACAGCCACAGCAGAGCATTGCTTTGGTGCTGTCTTCCTCAAATATGTGGTAGGAAATCCTGCTTTTGCAGACTTCTGATGAGCTGGTGGGTTTTGCTGCTTCTGGAAGAAATAGAGCAAAAAGTGACTATATCCAGCTGACTTTGTATTTCCTGGGGACGTTACAAGCATTAAATTTTACAATATACTACATTATTCTGAGAAAACTTCATTACATTTTAGAGATTGAAATTGCAAGACTTTATTTAAATGTATGTGATATTTCAGAAGTGCAAACTGACAGGAGCTGATCCATCTAGGACCCGCTGTATTAACACTTCAGAAGAAGTATTAAGAAGAGCTTAATTAGAATTAAGAAGTTATTAAGAATAACTTCAGAAGAAAGGTGCAGATCTGATGTGAGTAAGTACAGGATTGTTGTGTGTTAAGTAAGCTCTGTTTTTTTGTACACCCAGTTATTTTTTTGATAGAACTTTTTTCTTTCTTTCTGAAAAGAAAATACTGACACCCACGCAATTCCTTTACAATAGCACTGGAATTTTTTTGTTCTACTTTGCGTTGCTGGCTGCCATGCTGGGTATTTCCTGTATGTTTTTTCATGCTGAGTATATTTTAATGAAATTAATGATTTAACCACATCTCAGTTTGTATCCCCTAACTAGAAAGAAATTCATGTCCATCGTTTTTTTTTCTTAATCTTAGTGCATAAATGGGCATTTGGATTTTTGCAGTTCAGTGGCACAAACCTTGTATTCAGCTGCCTCTGGTCTGCATTTGAATGTGTGTAAATTTTGGTAATACATCCTTATCCTGACACATCGGCCAAATGTTGTACAAATGAAGAGGCCGTCTCTGCCCTAAAGAATGCATACTCTAAAGAATCCTGTCAAACTAGGTTTACTTGTCATTTTTCATTCCCTTTGGTTCAGAATCTATTGTGCTATTAAAACCCATTTTTGTTTGTAGAGCGTTGCAATCAGCTCATTCACCTCAGATCTAGATTTGGGCATCATATGTTTTTTGTAAAGCCAGTTTCCTTAGTCAGGCTTGCAGAAGAATTGAAATGTGCCTGTGCTGAAGGCAAGTTTCTGTTAAAGGCCATTGGGAAGACTGTCTTGGAAATGACATTCTCAGGATCCAAAATGAGAACACAGAGTTCATTACTATCAGCTGTGATGTTAGGACCTAACTTGTGATTTTTGAATGTTTGAGGTTTGTGGCAATGAAGAAAACATGCAATGAAAGTTCATACTGCTATCTTGAAAATGAGCTATGCTAGAAATCTAAAGAGTGAAATACCTCAAAAAGAAATCCTGAGTAGTAATTTCATTTAATTTGTTAGCAATACATGTCACCACTGTTGTTGTTAAAGCTGACAGTCTCTTGGGCATTAAAGGAGATGTGGAAATACCCCCATCCTGTGCACGCAGTGTTCGTGGATCTAGTAAGTCTACACTTTTGGAAAAAATTTTTGGAAAAAAGCAGAAAAAAAACAGGAGGGACACCAAGTATATAGGAATGGCTTCTCAAGTGGAATGGATACTTTGGGGCTCCAATTTTACACCTGCAAACTTCAGATATCTTGCAGCGTGATTACATGTCCTTGCATCTGCTCTGTTTATTGTGAGTGCAGCTTCGAAGGGAGGTGGAGGGAGAATTTTAAGCTTTCTTTAGATGCCATCTGAAGAAAGGGTATTGCTCTATAAGAGACTGTTCCAGAAAAAAGATCATACCTATTTATGGGAACAAATAATGAAAAAGAGTATCAACTCTTGTTGGCAACCTAATATCTCCTCTGTTATTCCAAGAGTTGTTTAACTTCCAGGATTTGTGAAAGTACAGCTCCAACATGAAAATATAATTTCAAACTTTCATGCTCTAAGGCATATTGCAGCAATAAAGGGTATACAATAGCAGCATCTCTGCTCAGTTGACTTGAGGCTATAGATTGGAATTCTGCTGTTTGAGGAACAATGAAGATAAGAACAAAAAAATGTTAATTAAGTACTCGGCATATAAGTTTACTGACCTTGATTTCTTACTACATTCTGACTTCTTTTATTTCTAGGGTCTACATAAACTGCACCTAAAATACTGTAAATCTTGTCTCCTCTCTGTAAAATGCCTTTATGAGGCACACAGGGTTGTTCTGAAGTGCTGGAGTTATTGCATCTGTGTCAAATATTCAGCATAAGGAGACCTGACTGCTTGGTTTAGCTCCACAGGAATGGGAAGTCAGTGACATGCAATTGTTCCAACAAGTCTTTGCAGGGCATGTTTTTCCAAGCAGATCTGTTCTAACCCACTGAACAAGTAATTCAAGGCTCCAGGGGAGTCTGAGGTTCACTGCTCATTACTAATGTGCTCTAGCCACCACTTTCTAGACCTTCTGAACCAGAAGCATGAGATTCTATCTGTGTTGTGGTGAGGCAAGAGACCACACACAAAAAATTCAGGTGCAGTTGGGAAAGGAAATTCAACCTTGTGCAGCCGGTCAGAGTAAAAACCTGTGTGTACCATGAGAAGCAAGGAGTGATATTGAGACGTACTGAAGAAAAAATTATTTTCTTCAGTCTAGGAGCTGATTTTCTGCCTTTTCCCATCTGAGCACTTGCTGGGGAAATACATTCATAAATGGAGAAGAAGCCTTATTTGGAATATTTCCAAATTCAACTCTGCAGAGCGTTTTTTCCTTTGCAACTTTGTTGTACCGCTCTTAATGCCCTACTTCTGTTTTTCTGTGTCTGGAGGGTCAGGTAGACATACCTGAGCTGACATTAGTGGTCTGGGAATGACTCTAAAAGCAGCTCAGTGTCAGCAGCTCAGTGCACCAGTCTGGCTTCCTCATTCTGCTGAGAGAAAAAGGTCTGTCCTTTACCTCCAAATAACTGCTGATAACATAAAGCCTGACGGACATGATCCCTCTCTGCAGGGTTCCCAGATCAGGCTCTGCTTGGTCTCTCACTTCCTCAACCACGTCCGCTCTCGGTCTCACATGCTCGCACCTTCTTTTTTTGTCTCTTTGGAGACATGCATGACAGTAGAGCTAAGAATACTTTTGGCCTAGAGCTTCAAAGCTACCGCAGGAGACAGATGCATCATTCTCATTGAAGTTCATGGGAGCTGTGTGTCTAAATTCTCCATGCTGCTTGGAGAGTTTCTTTGTAGTGGATGATCTACCAGTGCCACTGGAGTACTGCGATCCAAATAACATGTGTGATCAACGGTATCAAACTGACGAGCTGCTGATATTATCCTGGATGCTGTTTGACTCCTACTTTGGGCTGCCCCATGTAGCCTGGTGTGGCTGGCTTTGAGCTGTCCTCTGCCCTTCCCGTCCCCTGACTCACCTGAGCTGCCCTCCCCACTTGCCTGCCTGTTTCCGCTCTGGAAGAATATCCTCCCTTTCCAAGCAAAGCCCTAGTGCATAACCTGCCACGCAAGGGCAGATCTACAGGGTTAGTGTGTCCTGGGGATGCAGAAGTTTCCTGAGGGTGATCGCATGTCCTTGGTATCAAGGGGAATATCAGACCTTACGCTGCGGTCTCTGTCGCTGTGTAGTGTCCCTAAATAATCATGGTTTTACGGGGGAAAGGGAGCATGGACAGACTCCTGCTGCACTTGCAGGAGGCTGAGCAGACTGTTTTGTGCCTTGCAGGCATTCAGTGGTGTTCTCATGCCTTTTTTGGTATAAGTGAGAGATTGGCATGGTAATGCCCATCACTAGTCTGCATAAAATTAGACCACTTTCAGTTTTCTAACTTCTTTACCTGTTCATTAGTCATACAGTCATTATGCATAAACCATCTGGAAGATGTATTTGTTACCATCACTGATCCTTTGTGGTTTTCAAAGACTCCATTTTATTGAGAATAATAAAAGTGGAATTAGGATGCAAGTGTCTCTGGTCTCGGTTTTATGCATGGATTTAGTGAGCGCTATGTGCTACTTTCTGTAAAACCCCTTATACTGAGATACTAACAAGAGTAATGCTAGTAGGAGAATTTAAAGGGAACAAATCCTAATTTCTCTGTGTACAATGTACTTGGTACCTGATCTGATGTTTCTCTTCTTTCAAGTCATCACCCTGACTTAAAGTTCTTCCAGGTTTATTTTCACATACAGAAAATGTCTAGTGGGAGGTCCCCCTGCCCATGCAGGGGGAACTAGATGATCTTTAAGGTCCCTTCTAACCCAAACCATTCTATGATTCTGTGATTCTAAAATTATCTTCCAAGCTTTTTATGAAAATAAGAGATAGAAATATCTACATTTCTGTACACCTGTGTTTTGTTTGGTTGGTTCGCTTTGGTGTTGTTTTTTTGTTTTGTCTTCCAGTGAAATCTGCTGTTTGGAAATAAAGGACAAATCTTTATAATCTGCAGCATCAGAAACCTGAAAATTAAATCAACTTTGATTTGGCATTTTTCCTCCTTTTTGGTCAGTGCAAAATCTCCTCCTCCCATGTCCAACAGCAATAATAGAAAAAAAACCCCATCCCATCACCAGAAGAGAGCATGATTTTGTGAGAAAAAAATGTTTCCTTTGGACCTCTTTTCTAAATATATCACTTTGTCCTCCCACTGAGATGATTTTAGTATTTTTTTTCTGCATTTTCCCTGTTTGTTTCTTGGCTAATATAAAAGCTGCTTAAACCAGGAGCTGTTAGAATTATCTTTTATAAGGAAATGACTGGAAATGCTGCATCGTTATGGAAGCCTTCTAGGTTTTTATTGAAGGCGTGCTATTGACAGCTTCCAGAATGACTCATCCCAAGGGAATCACAGGCATTTATCTGTATCTGTGGCCTTAAAGGCTGCAGACATTGTAAAATATATTTGCTTTCTAATAGGCTTTTTCTTTGGGTTTGTATATTCAAGAAAGCCCCAACAGACAGTGTCAGGGGTTGATTTAGTTAATCTTGTATTACACCTTGAAACAAATGATTATTTGGCTGCAGAGATAAAAAGCTAGTTGGGTGTCTTAGGACTGGGACCGACTGAGGGTGACTTGGTCATGTTGCAGGTGGAGTAGTAATATATATTCTATAACCTTAAGGCATCAAATGTTTTAGACTTTGATTGTCTATAACTGCTATCCCATGGTTGCCCCTCCTCTACAGGTATGAAGGGAAGATGCATGTATAGTGAAGGCATTCTCTGTCATGGAAGTACCCAAGAGTGAAGGTGTAGCTGCTGGAATTAAACCTATGTATTCTGTTGCTGATTTACTGGAACATTGCTATATACAGTTATTGTTCTGGGAACTGTCATTCTTGCATACTGTCAGTGACCTGCCCATTTTAAGATTGGAATGCCCCGAGAAATCTGATCTACATTTGAAGCTGGCCCTGCTTGGATCAGAGGGATGGACTAGGTGACCTCCAGAGGTCCCTTACAGACTGTATTATTCTATGATTCTGTGGAAGGTTTGTTCCCTCCTCTATTCAGGGACATTATCCTGTAAAGCCTCCATCTGGCCATGTGTTAATCTTCAACTGCATGGGCCACACAGAGAACATGCTAAATCTGGCAGGTGAAGAGAGAAAAGCTATAATATGTGTGCAAACCATGTGACTGTACCACATCGCATAGGTAAATCTGCAAGGGCTAGAAATAGTAAGAAGGACCTTCATGGCTCTGAGAACAAAGCCCTAAGAAATGCAATGAGCTAGCTTTACTGGAGAAAGTGCTGTACAGTGGAGCTTCATTATTCTACACCTGACCAAAGATACTGGGTGAACAAGTGAATTTGCAAGTGGTAGTGGATTAAAAGCATTTCTGTTTTTTAGCTGCAGCAATAGAGGAAGTATACATGATGGTGGCTTGGAATGGGAATGGAGCAGCCAGTGTTTACCTTTGGCACCTGAAGTGGCAGAAAAATAGTGGCTTTGGAGCAAAACCTCTCCTCCCCAAATCTGAAAAATAGTAAACTCACATCTCGGAGTAAAAGCAATGGCTCTAAAAATCTCTTTACCATTGTATGGTATTTACTGGTGTATCATGAGGCATAGGGATCTTAGCTGCCATTTATTAGATATAACACAGCTACATAACCTTGGAAAATGTCATGTCCTGAACTTTCTTTTATGCTCATCAGATTTTGTGAGGAAAAAATAAAATGCCCTTCCAGTAGACAGGAAGGGAGTATCTGCCTAAATTAGGCAAGTTCTCAGTCCTATTAAATCCCTTTCTGCTCAGTTAAATGCTTGGTATTTTGTAGCAGACTCTTATCAACAAAATGGGCCAGACTTTGAAGAGCACTCCCCAAGGAACTACTTAAAAAGACACTCAAAGAGAGGCTTTAAAACCTAATGGGAATTGTCCAGTTTGTTTTCTTTGAGTTGTTAATCAACATCATCTGTTGTTACTAATGGGCAATTAATCGAGACAATCTAAATTTGCAAGAGAATTATACATGTGGCCTCCAATAAAGCTGGTGCATTAGCTGTACAAGTGCAAATACAAATCAAAAGCTTTTCAGTCTGTGTGTCCATTGCTGTGAAGCATAAGGGATAGGAAAAGCACAGTTGACAGTAAGAAAATGAGGAATTCTTTTCACAATTAGATCTTAATTATTTTGGTAATATGATAATTATTTTTCTTTGATTAATAGGACTTATAAAAGTGAAAGGGTTAGATCTCCGGAATTCCTTCTTCTACAGTATGAGTCCACACTAAATATTAAATAATTTTTGTTACTGATGTATTTATTAATGGGATTTATTCATGTTAGATGAAGGAAAGACTGAACATTATCTACCTGGACCTTAGTAACGCCTTTGTCACCATCTGCCACAGCATTCTCCTAGAGAAGCTGATGACTCATGGCATAGACAGGTGAACTCTTCACTAGACTAAAAACTGCCTGTGTGGCCTGATCTAGAGAGGTATAGTCAATGGAGTTACATCCAGTTGGCAGCTGGTTACCAGTGATGCCCCTAAGGCTCAGTTTTGCGGCCAGTCCTGTTCAATATCTTTATCAGATGAAGGGAAAGTTGGTTAGGAGAGCTGATCTGCTTGAGCTAGGAAGGCTCTACAAGGGGACCTGCATAGGTTGAATCATCAGCCCCCATTATGTGAGGTTTAACAAAGCCAATTGCTGGATCCTGCATTTCAGTCACAGAAGTGCCAGGCACTTCTACAGGCTTGGGGAAGAGTGGCTGGGAAGCTGCCCAGAGGAAAAGGACCTTGGGGTGTTGGTCAACAGCCAGCTGAATATGACCCAGCAGTGTGCCCAGGTGGCCAAGAAGGCCAGCAGCATCTTGGCTTGTATCAGGATTAGTGTGGCCAGCAGGAGGAGGGAGGTGATTGTGCCCCTGTACTCAGTGCTGATGAAGCTTCACCTCAAATACGGTGTTCAGTTCTGGGCCCCTCACTGCAGGAAAGGCATTGAGGTGCTAAAGTGAGTTCACAGAAGGGCAGCCACTCTGGTGAAGGGTCTGGAGAATAGGTCCTGTGAGGACAGGCTGAGGGAAATGGGAATGTTCAGTTTGGAGAAGAGGAGGCTGAGAGGAGACCTTTACAGCTACCTGAAAGGAGGTTGTAGGGATTTGGGTGCCGGCCAAGTGAGTAATGATAGGACTAGAAAAATTGTCCTGGAGTCACATCAAGGGAGGGTTACACTAGATATGAGGAGGAATTTCTTTACTGAAAAGTAGTCAGACACTGGAACAGCCTCCTCATGGAAGTGGTGAAGTCACCATCCCTGGAGGTATTAAAAAAACAGCGTAAATGAGGCATTTCAGGACATGATGTGCTGGGCATGGTGAGGTTTCTTTTTTTTAACTTGAGTTGGCAGTTGGACTCTGCTCTGTCATCTTGGAGGTCTTTTCCAACTATGATAGTTCTGATTCTTTGATTAAGTGACAGAAATGACACTGGGATGATGTGTTTAGAAAAGGAGGTTGGGAGAAAGATTGGAAGGAGACGGATAATCAGCATATAGGTGATTTTGTTGAATGTTGAAACTTGTGTAAACGCATAAAGCCAGTAATAAGAAGTGAAGGATATCCTCTTCAGAGAATTAAAATTCAATTAAGAGCTTAAGATTTGAAAAAAACCCAAAGCTTTCTAATTAAAGTAGGGAAAACAAACAAAAAACCAAACCAAATTTCAATGACAATTGTGATATTGATGCTTCATTTGCTTAGGTCCTTTATTAGCAGTCTTTATGTGACTGTTCCTGCTGCCTTGGCTTAGGACCAGAGATCTGTTTGACTTGGGTTAGTGCAATCTTGGCTCTTGGAGATCCACTCTTTTGCTCACTAGTGGGAGGAATTGTTTCCCTTTTGTTCAGTAAGTCTGTCTCTTGGGTTAAAGATGGGTGTTTTAGTAGAGCTGCAGTGAGGACAGAAAATACCTAATGAAGGGGCAAATGAGGTCTTCACATATGCAAAACAGGCTGGAGATCATCCAGTACAAAACTAGCAGATGGTGAAACTGGAGAAAGCAGTTAAGAGAGAAAAAAAGAAGAAAATCAGAATGCCAGTTCAGATCTGGATGTTGTGAATTTGTAGAAACACAGTAAAACATGCTGGTTTATAGTTTTTTTTCAGTGGCCCTGCTACATTATCACTCTAATGGCTCTTCCCAAGTAGTGAGATACAGGTGAGATAACTGGGTAGTGGAGTACAGTATTCACAGCAGAGTGTTCAAGTGATACATGCAGATACAGGCAGCTTGTGGTACCATAGCTAACAAATCATATTGAATGTACTGCTTTCTAGCACTCCATTGTGCAGGTGTATATGTTACAAGCTGGCAGACGTCACATGCTGAAAATACACCCCACCTAATATATATGTTTCTATGATTTATCTGCCTACTTTTTGGTACTCTACAACATTTTGAGACATTTTTATAAATTATGGCACTCAAACCCATATGTAATAGAACTTTATTATTTGCTTTCCTGTAGCATCATCTTGGGAAAGCAGGGGATATAATGCTTCCTTTGGAGGAGAAACATCTATCTACCTATAGTAGCATCTGCAGCAGAATTTGTAGCACTTGAAGGGAATGTGTTAAAAAAAAAAAATCTGTCTGTTCAGGCTTATGCTTAAATATTTGGTTTTACACTATATTTAGAACTGACTGGCTTTCAGCCAAGGCAGAGCCTATCACAAATCTAAAACACTAGGGGAAGGATCATGTGACTGGCAGGTTTTTTTGCAAAGTGCTTCTTTTGTCAGTACATCACTTGATACTGTGCTATTAAGGTGTATGGGAAATGGTGTTAATCAGTTTCTTCAGAAAACATGGAGCAGCCTTTTTTACTTAAGCAAAGGGCAGTTGTGTTAATGGAATATTATTCCCACCAAGACAAAAGATGTTGCTACTGTAAAATGTTCTTGTACTCAGCAGTTTTGCAAGCAGAACCTGATACAAGAATGAAGACAAGTTGATGAGACATTTCCCCAGGCTATGGTGGGTTAGGATTGTATGGTAGGGTTGTAGCTTTTCAGTGCAACTGTGGGTGACTTGCTTTGCTGCTTTGTCTCATTGGCATGGCTGTAGGAGAAATTCACATGTACAGTACAATAGACAGAAATGCCTCAACACTTAGGATTTAAGGAGGTAGGTATCAGCAGTATTTAAAAACCCTTCCTCCCGAAATGTGTAATCAGTTATTCTTAGATGAAATGAATCGTTTAACTGTCCTGACTAGCTGGTGTGTATCTGCTGTTAGTTAGAAGAGAAGGTGCCTCTCTGAGCAGGAATTGCATCCCCTGAAATCCTCCTGACCTTTTACAGCATGCTCATCATCTCTTGCCTGGGAGCCTGGTTCCCAGCTTCTCTCTGTGTTTACTCTGTCTTTGAAGGTACTTTGCCTCTTTTTGCATTAGTCAGTGCAGTGCTCATATTAATTTATGTGTATGCACCATCTTCATAGGTGCATAGCCTAATGAGGAACTGGCATGTGGAAAAGTTACAGAAATACAAATGCTTCAGATCCATGCTACATAGCAAAGTTAGAAAGAAACAATATGCCTCCAGATGCACTTGGGCAGTTGTTGGTTCTTCTTTGGCATGCATGTGTGTATCTGCTCTTTTTCTTACATACACACAGTATAGAAGGTAGAGATTAATGGGAACATTTTTAGACTAACTGCTGGAAACTATGTATGTTACTTTGGGACCAATAATCTCACTTAATTGTTTGGATGCCTTCAGCATCTTTTACACTAAAGATGTACAAAAATCTTCCACAGGTGTTATGGGCCAGGCTCTGGTTTTGAATGCCTAGCAAAGGCAAGGGAGTTCTTGATTCAGCTCTTGGAGATGTTTTACTCTATGAAGTGTAGGCATAGAGGAAGATACTCCTTGGAAGATTTGGGCCAAGAAAAACCACTCTCCTGCTGCAGTGTCTAGATCAGATAATGCTATTCTTTGCCTCCCTTATTGTGCTGGAGTGCTCAATGCTATCTGCAGGCATTCAGGGCTGGCAGCGCTTCCTGACCTTCCTGAACTGCAGGGGAACCTACACAGAGATGATCTTAACTTGATACACCAGCCACTTTCTTACAAGGCCCCACCCCGTGCCTGCAACCATCTCTGGGTAGAAGGCAGCAGCTGGTTTATAGTGTGGAGAAACAGTACATGATTGTTTAGGACAGGAAGTTGCAATATCCACTTGCAAGAATGTAATTGCTTTTGGGCTGGAACAGGTCCAGGACGGTTGATTCCAGCTGGTAAGAACAGCTGCAGCTGCGAAGGCAGCCAAGACCGGGCCTGTTGCACGGAGGGGAAGGAGGGAGACTGAGCTTGCCAGCAACCTTCTGAACCCAGGAGTGTGCAAAGGAGGACCTGCCCAGATGCCTCATCCTCCCTGCTCCCCTGTGCAGCCTGTGGGGAAACCTGCAGAGGAGCTGGACAGAGGCTGCAGCCAGCCCCAGCCTGGATTTCTGGCACTCAGAGGACTCTGTGGACTCCTGCTGCCTGGACTCCAGCTACCCGTGGAGTATCTGGATGCTGATCTCTTTGCATCCACCAAAAGCCCTTTTGTTTAGCTTCTGCAACTCATTGTCAGTCCAGTCTCATCCCTTTGCTTGCCTCTTTTTATGGCAGTTTTCTTCCACTCATTGGCTCAGCATTCAGCCCAATCCCCCTCTCCAGTTCCAAGGAACCACAGTTTATTGCATGCTGTGTTGTCCGAGGGCTTCCCACCACTAGGTCTGTGTGCCAGTCTCTTGATGTGATGCCTAGAGCAAAGCCTCTTTAGGCAAAATGTAAGTTATAAGTAACAACAAACTTTGTTTGCATTGTGTTAGCATCTTGGGAATCCAACTGTAGATGTAGCTTGCCTGTTTAAACACACACCAAAACCCAGCTCTGTGGTCAAAAGATTTTCCTGCCTTTGATATTAGAAGTCCCCTAGGATAGTAACTGACCACATGAACCCAACATACAGACTAAACACAACTATCCAAACAGCTACTTTTTTTTTAAGAAACTTGAAATCCCTGTTTGAAAACCTTAACAGAAAAAACACGGGACTGATATGGGTATCATGCCTCTCTGACATGATAGTAGCTTGGTTTTGTGGCTGAGCTGTGAAACCACAGGTTTTGCACAGTCAAAACTTTCCAGGTTTTCTTTAGCTGCACTTAGATTTTCCAAGACTGGTTTTGCAAGTAAGGAGGGGTGTGTGTGACTTCTGAAAATGTTAGAAAGCTTTGCAGGGCTGACAAGCTGTCTAATGCTGGCTGCCGTTTGTGAAAGCATGGAACATAAAAATGCTTTTCCTTTAGAAAAGTATCCTGTATTTTTCCTGTGCTCAGGACTGCTTCCCACCACCTTATTGTATGCCATAGAAGGGTATGGTCATAGAATCACTTCAGTTAGCTCATGTATTTTCTGTAAGGTCCTTTACCCTGGAACTATCGTATAAGGGAGCTGGATACTTGATACAATTTTGTAGTGCTTTTTTTTTTTTTTTTTTTTAAATTCTCCATAGTCTTGATGAAAACCCCTTTGATCTTACCCAGCTACCTTAGCCTGGTTTAAATTAAAGGAGAGTTTTGGGAGGAGTGCCAGGAGAAGTATTTACAACAGCCGATATAGGCAACACAGTTAAAAATGTTTATAAAAGAAGTAGGCGAAGAAATTACAGAGAGAACACTTAATCTAATTACAGCAAGCTCATATCTAGCAGAATCTCTTGGGTTTTGGCTGACTTGTCAATGCCACAAAACCTGTGTCAGGGTTTATGCAGCCTTTTGTATCTGCAGTTCAGGGAGTGTTCTTCAGGCCCAGCTCTGTCCTCAGTGAAGTTACCAGCTCTGTAGCAGCCCTCTCTTGGCTTCTTTTCAATCTTCCCCTCACCTTAGCTGCAGCCAGCTTTGTGCTATGTCCTTGATATGTTGATACTGCTCAGGTGGAAGCTGGGGCCTTACTGCTTTTCTTTGCTGCCATAACTGGCAGTGTGTGTGTTTCTGTGGCTCAGTTTCCACCTTTGCATTCCCTGCAAACTTGTGTAGTAGTAAATGGACTTACTCTAAACCTGCAAATACCCTCAATTGTGATGCTGTCTAGCTCATGACTGAGGCTAGGCAGAGGAATCATCAACCACATGGGAGAAATGTCATGAGATGCTTAGCAATGCCAAATCAAACCCTCAAAAGATGCTCTAACATTCATTTTTACTGAGACTAGAGATGGATTTTTTTTAAATGTCAAACAAGTTTATGGCTGGGTCTTTAAAATATTATAGGGTCCCTTAGAGGATAATTAATTTCCAACTAATTTATGTATGGACATCTGAAAGTACAAGTCCAAGTAAAATAAGAGACAATGCTGTACAAAGGGTTGTGTTGTATAGGGTTGAGCACTGATATAATTAGAAATCTTTTTTTTTTGTACTTGAGTGTCACCAAATGATTCTGTGACAGTCTTGCACATTGAGGGGCAGAGCATTCATGCAGGCATGATAGCAGTACTTGCAACAACCTCCTTGGGGTAAGGCATTGGATCACCCTCTTTTGTGCCATCAAAAAGCTGAGTATTATGAAAGTCATGAAAGTATTGATCTAAACTGTCCAGACCACAGTCAAATGCAATAGTTTTCATGTTATCTGAATATGCCTAACAAATATGAATTAATGTAAGAAATCAAGATACTTAGCAGTCTAGTTGGCTCATTGCTTTAATGTATATTCACGGAGCTATTGTATTTTTTTCAGTTTTTGAATAGTTGGTCAAAACGTCTGCTGATACTTGTTTGCCTGGACCTCACTCTCATAATGTTCGCTGTACATCTTGATGCCTCACTCAGGGTCTGGGACATGGTGGAAAGATACAACTCCTTTTCCAAATGCAGTCCTCTACAGTGAGCTTTGAACGTAAAATCTTCACGTTTTTTCTATATCTGTTGCTGTTGACTGACTTCAGTTACTCATTTACAGAGGTTTGTAGAAACGACCATATAATGTGCTGTGACCTATTGATGCAGCACACTTTGTGAGGGAATGCAGAGCATCCATTTCCATGGGTGGAGCCTAATTTTTAGGCTGAGAATAGGAATGTTTTTTTTCTAAGTGTAGACATACTGCTTTTCAAAGGAACATACAACTACAGGCACTTCAGAGGAAATTCACTACAGTGCTGAATTTACAGATGGTAAGTCAAACTAATGCTTCTCCAAAGGTTTGTTTACCACCATTTCTGCAACACCATGAGCTGCTGAGAATGCAGCAAAGAACTTGCAGTCCATGGCCACCATTGCTCACCATGTGATACAGGCAAAAGGCATTGTTGGGAGCATGGAAGTATTCCAATCACTTGTTGCCATAGATTTGAACAGTCAGTAATTATGAAGCTGAATCACAACCTTCTGCATGCAAACAAAAATGTAGTAGAAATTAGTAACAGCAAACCATTTTGTTTAAGTTCATTCAATATCAAAGCCAAAATTCAGTTCAGCCTGCTATGTATACTCAGTTTCAGGGATCAATGGGAGATTGCTACTTGTGCAATTTATGTGAATCACTTATACTTTGGCTTGTCTTTTTAAAATTGCTGCAAAAAGCACATATTAAATTGCAGTCAGTGGTAATGTTTTGGAAATCATTTTACAATGAATACAGACAAAGCTGCCTAAGTAGATAGCAGAAAGCCTTCACAATCAGTGTTGTAGCACTACAGTGTAAGCTTTAAATTATGCATTTATGAATAAAATGTCAATTACTTTACAATCTATTTGCAGCTCTAGCATTATTTGCTCAAGAAATTTTGCCCAAAACATGAACCAGCTTATTCTGATGGCTATGCAAGTAGACCAGGGAGGAGCAGCAGAGGGTGTGGGGAGTAAACTGGTAGGGCATGGTAGGCTGCTGTTATTGTGAAGCCATAGGCCTGGGGGCACAGAGTGTATTTCACAGAATCAGCTGGGTTGGAAAGGACTCCGAGATCATCAAGTCTAGCCCTTGATCCACTACCACCGTGGTTACCAGACCATGGCACTGAGTGCCACATCCAGTCTCTTTTTAAAAACCTCCAGAGACACAGAATCCACCACCTCCCTGGGCAGCCCATTCCAATGTCTGATCACCTCTGTAAAGAATCTTCTCCTAGTATCTAACCTAAACCTCCCCTGGCAGAGCTTAAGTCCATGCCTTCTTGTCTCACTGGTTGCTACTTGGGAGAAGAGACCAACTCCAACCTCCTTTCAGGGAGTTGTAGAGAGTGATGAGGTCTCCCCTGAGCCTCCTCTTCTCCAGGCTGAACAGCCCCAGCTCTTTCTCACAGGACTTGTGCTCCAGTCCCTTCACAGCCTCCTTGCTCTTCTCTGGACCTGCTCCAGCACCTCAATCTCCTTCCTGAACTGAGGGGCCCAGAACTGGACACAGTACTCGAGGTGTGGCCTCACCAGGGATGAGTACAGGGG
>JAAWXA010000012.1:602856-660959 GCA_038090715.1 Florisuga fusca
CGTTCAGCACCACTCTCTGGGCCCGGCCCTCCAGCCAGTTCCTAACCCAGCACAGGGTGCTCCTGTCCAAGCTGTGGGCTGACAGCTTTTTCAGGAGAATGCTGTGGGAGATGGTGTCAAAGGATTTGCTGAAGTCCAGGCAGACCACATCCACAGCCTCCCCGTCATCCACCAGGTGGGTCACCTGATCATAAAAGGAGATCAGGTTGGTCAGACAGGACCTGCCCTTCCTAACCCCGTGCTGGCTGGGTCTAATCCCCTGTCCATCTTGTAGGTGCTGTGTGATTGCCCCCAGGATGATCTGCTCCAGCCAGGCACTGAGGTCAGGCTGACAGGCCTGGAGTTTTCTGGGTCGTCCTTTCGTCCCTTTTTGTGGATTGATATGAGCAGAGAAAGAAACAATAGATTACTGAATTTTTGAGAAATGTAGACTATTTAGATAGTACTTTATAAATTGCTTTCTTGTGCCTACCATGGAATAACCTGATGGTGAAATATTGACTTTAAATAAGATCTGATCATGTCTTCCAGTAGCACAGGATGGACACAGCTTCAGTGCACACTATAATAATAAACACCTGTACCAAATATATTTACCTGAGAAAACACTTTCACTTCAAAAGACTCAGAAATGTTTCACTGTAACGTTTCTGGGTTTTACTGAACATGTGCACAGAAAATATAATGAAGTGATACTCTAAGTGGGTTATTTGTGTCTAGGGAGAGTTCTATAAAATATTATTTTATGTCACATTTTTTTGAGCAGTGATGCTGTTGCTCATTACCTACCTGTGAACTTTTCTGAAATGCCCCTCTGTGAATGTAATTAACTAAGGACTGATCTTCCACAGGTTGCTAAGAACAAAAAAGGCCAGCATTAATTATCTGTTGTTTGCTATTTAGCAGACAGTTTTATTCTGGTTTAAAACACATCAGTTTTTCAGTGAGGTAGTCTATTGTCAGTTTGGGTCTGTGAGGGACTCTTAACAACACTCGAGAGGAAACATGGCCACTGTCATCTTTCTTGCAATGTTTGCTACCCATCCACAGCTAGTAGAAAAACAGTCAAAGGAATAAATCCGTAAATAGCAGAGAGTGGCTGTAAACAGCTCCCATAGAGCAATAGGGTTCAAATCCAGGGAGGGCTATATGGCTAAATAACTTAAATAGCTCCATAACTGTGCAAGCTAGAAACTACCTGAAAAGCAAAGTCTGATCAAATGTGGTAGCTGGGGTGAAGACAGGGGAATTGAAACACTCTTTCCTGATGCTGTGCTGCCAAGGCAAAAATGTGCTCATGTTTCACTATTGCAGCTCCCATTATATGCCCTTTTTGTAGGGAGTTGGCTATGGCACAGCCCCATGGACCCTGTGGTCCATGTGAGAGTCACAGTCTGGCAAGATCTGGCCTGATGCTTCTGGGTGGAAGCAGAACTGGGCATTGAACACCTACACATGTTAACTTGATGGACCTCACTTAATGTGACCTCAAGGATGTGCATGTCCTCTGCCAAATGAAAGGCTTTTCTTGACTCCTTCATCTGTTCCAAAGGGTGAATCTCATGTGGCAAGTTTCTGATAACTCACTTTGATGCTGCTGCTGGGGAATGGGGTATCAGGAGGCCTGTAATGTGCTTGAGATCTGAGCTGCCAGGGATTCAAGGGAGTTTGCTTCACTGGAGATCTCCACCAAAATCTGACTCAGTCAGTGGAACACTTGCACTGACCATTGACTCTAAAGCTCTTGGGATGCAGTTCCAAATTATTAATTCCTCATAAACAAAGGAAAAGGAAAAAAGAAAAAGAAAAAGATTCCAAGGAGTTAGGTCTGGAAGAATGACAAATTTTGGTCCTATAACTGTCATACTCATTATAAACTGAGTTACATGGTTATCTAGCCTCTAATTATCTTGTAATCTTCAGTGCTGTGTGACTATTAATATTTACATACCATCTGGACATGTAGTATGATTGCTGTGTGCTATAGTTCTGTGAGTACTTACCCTTCCAAGAAATGCATGGTCGAGAGTGGAACCAAAAAATTCATATGAGAGAATAAAGTTTAGCCTCTAGGAGCAACTTCCAAGTGCATTGCTAAAATGCCAGAATTCAGTACGATATAAACTGCAAGAATACTGAATTGGGAGAGGAAGTGGGAAGGGGGAGGGGGATGGGAGAAGGGAGAAGTGGGAAGGGAAGGGTTGAACTTGAGTTGAACTATGTTCATCTGCAGCTTTCACTTGAATATTTTTTAGTATAGCCAGGTTGAGTTTTGTGCTGTTAAAACAGTAAGGGCATGGCCAAACAGAGGCAACCTTAATAAGTAGGACATTCAGCATGGAGAAGAGGGTACATGCGTTGTCTGCTCCAAGCCTTATGCCAATATTTTACATTTAATAGTTGACATGGCCCTAATTCAGCTTCTTTGTGCCGCTTCTCTGTGACCCCAGACTTGTGGGATTCCTAAGAAAGGAAGGAAAGGTGATTGCTTTTGCTGACTGCTGTTGAATGAGAATTTGTTTCAGAAGGTTTTGAACTCTTGCCTGGTTGGGTGACATCAGCGTTCTGCCAGCAAAGGCTCTGCTCCTTGATGTGTGAGGGGCAGGGCTGAAGATAGCCTAAAAGATACACTAGTTACAGCATGAGTTCTTGTGTCTAACTGAGCAGTGCAACTCAAAGATGGGCAGCAGAAACTCTTCGCTCCTCTATTAGCCTTTCGTGGTGCATAGACCATAACAGAATTAAAATATGAGGTAGGGTCATCTCTGTTGGATAAAGAGAGATCCAGCTACCACCATTACCTGAAATACTTGGAGAGGCCATAATTTTACATTAGGGAACTGAGGTCTTTGAGTTGTGTTAAGAGGATGAAACACGTCACCTTGTATTGCCCTTGCATCCAGAAGAAGCAGCAAGGGAAGAAGATACACGCAGATACAGTGTTGCAGCAAAGATGCTACAGGAGCAGGGTTAACACAGGAAGCATCTTCTGCAAATCAGGCAGTGTTTGCTTCCAGAACAGGACTTCCCGATGTGCAGTTTGTTTGGTTACTGGAGGCCCGCAAAACCTTTTATGAGCGGTCTGTGAAGGGCTTTCAGCTGTGGATGTTTGTGATGGAACTAGCAGATCATTAGTTTCACAGTCTCTTCTACTGTCTCTGGGACCAGAGCCAATTACAGCTTGAAACCGACCAGTCAGCTTAAAGCTGTCAGTCAGCAGATGATGTCAGTCAGCAATGTTCTGTATTATATATAACACACCCTGGATACAATTTAACATGTTTCTGAGAAATGAACAATTTCTTCTCTGGAAGGCCAAGGTTGACCTGTCTAGCTGAGCATCATTTTAAAAGTGTATTCAGAAATCCTGGTATAGAGGATTTGGCAGAGCAAGTGCTAATGCAGGAAGGAAAGGTGAGACTGAACACTGCCAAGTTACAAAATGTTTGTCTCGTGCTACCAGGATAAAAGTTCCGATTGACCAATTCTAAAAAAATGAAGACAGCAATAATTTTATTTGGTGCAGAATTTGCACTGTAAAGGAAGTGAAGCCTTTTTGCTCTGTGCATGTTGCCCAGGGAAGAGGAAGAATGAACCAGAGACACCATGGGGGTTGTTATCCATGCCAGAGGGAGTCAGTTAGTGACATATGTCCACAATATTTCCTATCACCTTAGTGATCTCTTGACTACAGCACACTTGCTCATGTGTTTGCCTAAGGCTTTTCTGTGTCTTTATCTTTGCCTGACTGATGGCTTGAGACCATGTGCCTCATTATTGGGTGCCTCATTATTGCTGCTCTGGGGCTGGCATTTAAATGAGCTGTGATTGAGTCCACTCAGTTTGAGGAGTAGCCTGAGCACAGGCCCTTTTCCATAACATCAGTCAATGTAAAATGCCGAGAAGCAGGAGAAGTTTCATTCCTACATCCCCATCCCAAGACAGGGAACATTAGCTATTCTCAGCTGAGACATAGTAGTTCATGACTGAGCAGAGCATGACCACTTCAGCTGCCTTATTGGTTTGAAAGTGTTCCATGTTCTTCTGAAGATGGCTGAGTGTTCACATGGCAGTTACTTCGTTTTAGCTGGAAATCAGCAGTGGATAGCTGGAACATAACTTAGACAGCTAAGCTGTCTTGCAAGAGAGCCTGTGGTTTACCACTGCGTGTGAACACCTTACAATTAATGTAACAATTGAGCAATTAATGTAACAAGAGAGCTTAGATACTCATCACAGGCCTGGCAGGCTTTTGGTTCCCTGGGAGGTGCCTGAAAACATGACCTGGCTCAAGGTGAGGAGTTTGAGTGGTGAATAATCAGTGGGTAAGATGTGTGGCCTCCTTAGAGGCCAGGTGGACATGTCCTTATTAGTGGGGGCTGACAGGAATCCAGCCCAGTCTCTGCTCTCTGGTCTGACCCACAGACTCTCTAGGGTGAAAAGCTCAGCTGTAGAAGAGCAGACTAGGTATTAATGGTGGGTAAGTGCTGATCTACCAGCGTATAATGTTCTTGCTGTTTTTCCAAGCTCCTTTCTCAGTCCTGCCAGGTACATGTCTGTGACAAGCAAATGAAGTTACATAGTCAGTATATGAGTGGCTAATTCATACCTGACTGCTATGTTGGACTTGGTGGTTGGACGCAATGATCTCAAAGGTCTTTTCCAATGAAAATGATTCTGCAGTTGTATAATTCTATGTTTAAGTCTACAGCACTGATCAGAACATGCCAACTTCGGCCGGCTGGAGTCATGTTTGTGTTTCCCTTTGTTTCAGTTACAGCACATGGTAACCTAATTCTGTACTTAGGGAGGAGGCAAGAGATCATACTATGTTGGCCAGTGTATGTGGAGTTTTATGTTATAAAGGTTTCCAGTTGCAGCACTAAATATCTCCTATCCCCTGTCTTCTTAAGTCTTGCAAGCACTGTGGAAGTATTGTCAGTAAAATTGTTCGTACTCAGGGCTGTCCCGATCCACCTACAGCCTTACTGCTGTGAACCAAACTCCAAGGCACAGGGTGACAGAAATCTTCATGGGCAAGCGATCCTATCCTGACAGTGGTCTGGGGAGAGCCTTTCAAAAGGTGGTAGAAGAACATCAGTTTTATTCTTCCAAATTCTACTCTGCTGTTTACCGTCACTGATAAAGTTGGATTAATTTTTGCCTCAGAGGGTGGGTTTCTATTATTTTAATTGTAACAGTTCATATGCTGCTCATAGCTTTATCTTTAACATATGTTCCCTGGTATATCATTCAGAATGAATTACTCTCCTTTACAAAGTAATTTTATCATGAATAGGATACTTCTTTTTTATACTAGTTGTTTGGAAATGTTAACACTCAAATCACCAACAAGTATCCTTTGAAGCGAACACTGTCATGGAGATAGATTGCTGAAAATAGCACCTTGGTTATTTTTGCTTTAGTCTGTCTGCTTGAGGTCTCTATAGCATGCAGGTTGATTGTTTTACAGCTTGGAGGTTATCTTTGACATCTAAACTGTCAAAGTGCATCATTTGTTTCTCTCCCCACTTGGAGTTTGGAAGTAGAGAAGCTTTCAGTCTTGAGAGTCTCTAAAATTTCTGTGTCTGGCAAACTGGATTACAGACTGGAATTTTGATTCAAACAACCCAGAAAGATATTTTGGTCTTGTGCAAGCTATGACCTGTGGAGGAGTCTCTGAAGCACCAAGGTTGTAAGTTGTTTGCCACACAGTATCACCAGTAGGTTGAATTAGAAGTTGATGTAAGGGAAAAATATAGAAAGTTTGAGTATCTCTGTATTAGATTGGCTAGCATGAGGCACAAGAAAAGCTGCTATTTTCAGGCAACACTTTAAGACCTGGAAATTGGGCCTCTTTATGGAGTCTCAAGGCACCTACAGTCATTAGTCACTTTAAAAAAAATCCTGAGTCTTGTTTGAATAAGGCTTAAAGGATACTGCCACATTATTTTCTTTCTTGCTCACTGCTCTCAGAATAGAATATGCTCCTGAAGAGCTTAAGCTTACGGAAAAGCAAGGCATTTGCTTGGTTGCAGATTTTCCTCAGACAATTCATACAAACCTTTTCAGAAAGCCAAAAAAGAACTTTACTTCCCCCAGACTTTTTTCCCTTTTGCTAAGAATATTCACAGATTTTGCCTGTGGTTGTACAAGAGGGCATAAGGCATGACACGTCTCACTGTGAAATTGAGGAACGGGGGATGTGATTTCTTTCTGGAATATATAACACAATATTCCACAAGCTACATCCATTATCTCTAAGATGATGGTGACTTGTGTACATCAGAAAGATTCATCAATGAACCTTTATTTGCAATGCAGCAGGGGAACAGCACATGGCAGTTTGTAAATTTCTAGGAAGTTAGCAGGGTCAGAAAATCACCACAAATCTTTTCCTATGAGGTCTAAAGCACGAAGTCAAACCTGAAGATGTCATCAAAGAAAGGGGTAACCACCTAGTCTGAGATTTGGGAATGCAAATTGTTCATCTACAGTAGTACAACAGGTTTTAACTTTCTGCTAAAACTTCAGAAGTTTATCTGTGTTGCCAACAACATCTTCAGTTTTTCTGTGACTGTGATGCACTTCATCAGCAACAACCATTATGGAAAAAGGTGCATGATGCACTTGGAAGCTCTTATAAAGGGTTCTGTTAGAAAAAAAGGGACTTTCTACTATGTACTCATGATGAAATTTTTGGAGGGAAGTTTTGCAAACCTGATAGCCTTTTGCACTTCCTGGGTTCTGCATCTCTGGAGGAAGAAGGACATTGTACTGATGTGAAAAAAGAGTCCTGAACTGATACTGATGCGGCCAGCTTGGGCAAAACCATGAGTTTAAGATCCTTGCCCAGAATGTGTAAATAATAACTGAAACTAAATTCCTCAGGTTGTCATAGAAGCAAAACCAACTTCATAATCTGAAACAATTGTATTGGTTGAGATTATGTGGAAATTTTAAAAGGGAAATAAGGTCTCAGATGAAGTGCTGACCCTTAAGTGGTTAAGAAAGAATCTTTTCCTGTGATTTGGTCTCTGTAGCATGTATTTCTTGCACTTGAACAGTGGCTTTAGTCACCACTAGAAACAAGATGTGAGCAGGATGATTCATGGAGGCAAAACCTTTCCCCATGTGTTGCACTGCTGTGTTTATACATAGTCTATACAAGATGTAGTGGTGATTTGGTTTTGTTGTACAAAACCTTTGCACAGGACTCAGTGAGAAAACACCAGGCCAAAGCCCAAGAAGTCTTTAATTTACCAGTCTCAAAAAAACCCAACAACACAAAAATCAAAACAAAAAGAAACCCAAGAAAGGTGGGGAAATTACTTTCAGGTTTAAAACTTTCTGAGCTGCTCTTTGACTGTTAATTTATTTTGGTAGGACTAAAACCAGGCAAACACTAAAAAATTTTGCTGAATAAGGAATGTTAAACCACCAGCTGGTTCTAATTTGAATTGCTGTCCTAATTAGTCACTCAATTAATTCTGGCACATTTGAAAGTTGTCCTCACTCAGAGTAAGCTCTCTGTCTTCTGACTGGCCTCTTCTTCTCAGTTGTCTCCTGTAATTTAATCTGTTCTTCAAACAGCAGCATTAGTGCAAGAATGAAGAGCTTTCTGCCCTTGTTAAGACTTAACTCTGTATGATTTTTTTCCCTTCCTGAATCATCAGTTGGAAGGCTGTGAATCTAAGAAGCTATTTTTATATGTTATCTCTGTGACTGAAGATGGCATCTTTGATGTGGGTGACCCATTAAAAAAATACATTCTGCTGGTAAATTCTAAGCCTCTCATTAAAGTTTAATCGTGACTTCGTGATGTAGATTTCAATACACTTTATTTTAGCTTAAATGTCATAGATGGTTTAAAGTTAGAAAAGTATCTGATATTTCAGTGTTCACATGTAACTGTTCTGGAAGAATAAAGCTCCAGTAATTTATTCTGCCACTGTGCAACACTGGGGTGTAACTTCTGGGTCTTCTTCCCCAAACCTCGGCAATCACTTTTGTGTTAAACAGACAACTTCTTTTTCAACTCAAGTGTATGTATCTGAAAGACCCTGGTGGAAAATGTCAAGTAGCATAGAATTTGCTGTTCCTATAGAAGCTGTTTGAGTAGTTAATTACAACTGCTGGTTTGGCTAAACTCCCATAATTAATTCTGAGGAGATATTTTTGTGTTGTTAGGTATGTGTGAACAGCTGGCTGGGGAGACTATGACTGAGTTTCTAATACTGTGTGGTCTTTCCTGTGATGCCTGACCTGATAGACTTTTGAAGCCACCTTTTCAGTTTCACTCAGTATATCCTCATCCTCTAGGTGAAATGTATGATTACAATTCACTACTAGGCTAACTTCAGACGAGTAAATGGAACTGCACTATGAATAAATTTTACCCATTGTTTAGCTCTTAAAATCTTCACTCCTCTTTTGACTGAGCACAAAGTTTGCAAGGTTGCAGCAACTCCAGAAAGAGCAGAGTCTGAGACCCCTTACATTGTCAAGTGCCAAGAATCCTGTAGTTGGGAGACAGGTTAATAATATATATGTTTTCCAAAAATCCATTTGTTGACTCATTTATCATAGGTTGATCTCTTCTCCAATTTAACTGAGTCTCAACTGAAACTCCTTCCTAATGTTCCCTTATCTATATCAGCATTGGACTTTTAGCCTATGTAGCCAAATTTAAACAGAGAGGCTCAAAAGGAATATAGTTTAGTTAGTAGATTAAGTTAATATGCGAGAGTAGGAGGAAGCTGTCATTTTATTTTGTGTTTTTAATTTATAGCCATATCCCCAAGAATAAAACCTGGGTTTCACCAATAAACTCATCTGGGGTACATGTGTAAGTGGCTAAAAAGAATGCTGGACTTCGGCAGCACATCTGTCCTAAACAGTCAAGCAGCAGACTGAGAGTTGCTTTTTATTCCTCTCATTACAGAACCTTTAATGCTTGAGTCTTAAAAAAAAAAAAAAAAAAAGAGAGAGAGAAAAAACTATGTTCAAATTTTTAGTCTTCTAAATGAGTTAAACCTCTATTGTGGCTTGTGGTCCCAAAAGCCAGATAAACAATCAGAACATAATTAATTTTAAATCTCCTTCTCCTTTTTTCCTTCCAGTAACAGTGACAGCATAATTTCCACTGAGTTCCACAAAGTCACCTGTAAATGGCACCATTTGAAGTAAAAGTATGTTACTTTGTCCACCAGATACTTGTGTGCTGGGAAATGCCCTACAGAATTTCGAGTAAATGATGGTCCCTTTAAATTTTTTTTCCAGTTATTATTTTTTATAATAAAAAATACAATGTGTTTGATCCTGGGAATGAATCTACTAGTGCAGTCTAGGCATCTACATGAAAAAGCAGAAGTTTAGTGAGATCAGATCTTTTGTCCTTTCTGACTCCAGTGGATTTTAATCAACAGAAATCTGTGCAAGCTGCATTGTATTCTTATATATTTTTAATGAAAAAATAGTTTTTGAAGAAGGTATAAGATATTTTTCTTTGGGTTACAGCTAATGCTTGATAATTAATGCTTTCTGTTTCTATTAATCTTTCTAGTGTTTTTGTAAGATGTGTTTTCTAATGCTGGTGTTGGTTGTGGACCCCAATAAGGAGGACTTACAACAAGAAATTTCTCTTGCGTGGGGTAGGAAATATTTTCATATGATTTTGGAAAATTTTGTCCCCCCAAAAAGAAAAGAAAATTACACTGACATTTCTGAAAAAAATGAGCTTACAAGCCACATGTAAATCATCACTAGAATATGTGTTAGAATACTGATGAACTTGAGCCAGCTCTTTGTAAAACCTGGTTTAGGATCTGTTTGACGTTCCTGTGGCTCACTGAGCCACCAGCTTTCCTTGTTTTTTTCCTAGTCCCAGGTGTGCCACCGCTGTGCTTTGGAAACCAAAGAGGTGTTTGGAAGGCTCTTCCATCCTTCTTGTCAAGGACAGTTTTTAGTACAGGGATCTGAATAGTGTTGATACTCAAATAGTCAAAGCAGCCTGTTGGGCTCCTGGTTTGGAAAGTGATTTAAAAGGAAATTACTGTGTCTTTACCTTGTCCTTTGTGAAAACACAGAAGATTGCCACTGTGCTTCCCACAAGGTGGATGAGGCCAGTTATTCCTTGGAGTAGAGCAAAAGTATTTCAATGGTCAAAATGTTTAGACACATGTGAGACACTAAAGACACATGTGAGAGAACAGTTACCTCTGTGCTTTTAGCTCTGCTAAGTGAAATGTTAAAGATTTAAACTTTGATGGATACTGACTTTAATGAAGGTTTCTCTCTAACAGGTGTTCTGTGTTAGGGATGTCTTAGGAAGCATTGTCTGTAGATCTTGATACCATGCTTTAAAGACCTGAGTATCATTTTCTAACGTAATAGGAAATTGCTATTACTGATAGCAGCTACTGCTGATCATCTGTTCCCACTGAGACACCTTTTATCACAGGTATCTCTAACACATCTTCTCAAGACTTCGAAGATTGCATCAAACAGCACAGAATCACAGAATTATCACAGCTGGAAAAGACCTCTAAGATCACCATGTCCAACCGTCAACATCCCCCTGGCCCCCATAAAATGTATCTATCAGTATCTCTATCACCCACTAGAGTGTGTCCCAAAGTGCCTCATCTGCATAGTTCTGAAATACCTCCAGGGATGTTGACTCCACCACTTCCCTGGGCATCCCATTCCAATTCCTAACTGCTCTCTCAGTAAGAAATTCTTCCTCATACCTAGTCTAAACCTCCCGTGGTGCAACTTCAGTCCAGTTTCTCTAGTCCTACATTGTTCACTTGAGAGAAGAAGCCAGCACCTTTCAAGTAGCTATAGAGAGTGATTACGTCTCCTCTCAGCCTTCTCTTTTCTAAATAGAACTTCCCCAATTCCCTCAGACTCTCATCATAGGACTTATTCTCCAGACCCTTTGTGAGCTTGGTTTCCCGTCTCTGAACTAGCTCCAGCACCTCAGTGTCTTTCTTTTAGTGAAGGGCCTGAAGTACAGAGTACCTGAGGTGCAGCCTCACTGCTGCTAAGTACAGGGGCACGATCACTTCCCTCCTCCTGCTGGCTACACTAATCCTGATACAAGCCAAGATGCTGTTGGCCTTCTTGGCCACCTGGGCACACTGCTGGGTCATATTCAGCTGGCTGTTGACCAACTCCCCAAGGTCCTTTTCTGCTTGGCAGCTTCCCAGCCGCTTCTCCCCAAACCTGTGCCATTGCATGGGCTTGTAACCAGAGTGCAGGACCCAGCACTTAGCCTTAAGTAGTTTAAAGCAGGTGGTTTAGAGGCACACACTTGCCATTACACAGCATAGCAGGTACAATGTTTTTCAAGCCTTTACAGGTTCTATTCATACTCAGCATCAAGCAAATCAGACTCTTGCTGCAGATCTGTACAAGTACATGAACATTTTTTGACCAGATGCTTAGGAATGTATTTGTCAATACAATTTATCAATGAGCTCTGTCTTTTGTTTTAGTTACAAGAAAGCTTATTTATTTATTTATTTATTTATTTATTTATTTATTATTTTTATTGAGAGAACAACATGAGAAGTCACCCTTTTCAACATCTGCTTGAATAGATAAATATCTATGTGACTCAGGCTGCTTCTGCCCTGTCTGTCTGGACTCTGCTGCCACCCACTGTGTGCTGCAGAAGAGAAGCTCCAGGCAAGTGGTCAGCTGGAAATCTTTTGTATCCATTATCCAGGCAAATTGCAAAATGAATCACCAAACGATGTGATTTACTCAATATGTAGAATTTTGCAATGAAAGAATTGTTTTCCTATAAACAAATAAATCTTCAAATCTTTTCAAGGGCTATTTGCATTCAGAGTGGTTGCTAGGTAATACTGCTGAAATCCTGTAGAAACAGAATTTGAGACCTGCTAATGAATGATGGTCTCTGGGAATACAGAGTAACTGGGGCCACCTTTTTCATACATAAGTCTCTGAAATAGTGTAGGCACCTTTGAAAATGCTATCCTGCTAAAACTCTCACAGTTGTCCCTGATCCATGGAGAACTGATGCAAGTCACTACTCTTTGTGTGACGGGACCCTGGATTTTCCAACTCAAACTATCGCAGTTGGGTAATGACTTTAGATGATTCATGCCCAACAGAACTTGGACAGATACGCTGGTTATTAATTTTTATCCCAGCAGTCATTCCTGGACTGTTCTTCTAAAGCAGCACCTTGTTTGTTGCTGGGGTATGCTGCCTGCACCCAGCAGAGGCAGGAGGCAGCTGTCACCCTGCAAGGCTGCGGCACTGCTCCTGCAGAACTGCTCTCATCATTGGGTCCCCTCAGAGCTGTTCTCATGGCAGCTTTTACAAACAGGAAATTCCTCTGATATAAAACAGTGCTGGGCAGATTTTATTATCTTGTGTCACTAGTAAATGCCAAAAAGAGTGTTAGTGATGAATCAGTTAACAAAGTTCTTCACCCTGTCCTCTTAGAGTCCCATCTTCTGTATAAAGTTTGGGTATGTGGGCTTTTTAAAGGCTCCAGTGATATCCCTCGTGGAGCAAAAACTTACGTGCAGCCTTATATATGTGTAGGCAAGTGAAGGTCACTGACATGCTGGGAAAATCTGCTGTCTCTTCACAGAGGGTAGTCCAAAAATAGTATCCTAAGTGGTCTGTGTTAACTCTTTAATATCCTCATTTGATGTGCATGTGCTCAGACTGTCTGTTGCAAGTGAGTGGACGTCCCATTTTCTGTTTGAACATCTCAGGAATGTGTGGTCTGTTGCCTCATGGATTTTAGTATGTTTAGTCATGCATAGAAGTACAAGAGCTATCACAGGCATTGTTGGGGGAAGGCAGGCTCTGAAATATTTATGCTTTGAGTTCAAGCATCCTCATCACAGTTAGCTGTGGTCAGAGTTCTCCAGTGCCCAGAAACAGGACAAGGAGATGAGAGTGGAGAAGTGTGTCTCTTTCTCTCTCTCTCTCCCAGAGAACTGCTTGGCAAAAGCTGGGCCTTTGGACAGTCTCTCCTGCCCTCAGAATGTTTTGCACTCCCATAGCTAGAACAGAGGAACAGCAGTTGAGCTGCACACCACAAAGGTCCTGCTGAGAGGTGACAGTATACAACAAACATCCTGTTGAACCTGGCACAGCTCCACATTTTGACTGGGGTTCACCTTAGGTAAATGTGACCTGGGCGTCAGGGCAAAAAGCTGCTTCAAGCTGTGCAGGGCAGGAGTGTCACGTTGCAGGCTTTTCTCAGGATGGTCAGCAGGCATTTGGTTATGCCCTGCAGTGCTTTCCTGGGCTGCTCTTGAAATGGTAAATCACTTCTCTGAGGGCTAGTCCTAGGGGAAGTGGTCCAAACAAAGTGAACTTAATCTACAACCCAAGGCTAAGCTCATGTTTCTAGCACGGCTGATGGCCCATACCTGTGGCCAGCCTGTTTTTCATTCTCAGTATGAAAATATTTTCCCATCAAAGACACTTTCAGCAGCACCTGCTTTTCAGTTGACAGACTTCGGTGAAAGCAAAAACCTTTTTTCTCCTGAATGCTTTAAGGGTAGGTACAAGAAAAATGTCCAGCTCTGCTATGAGTTACATCATTTTAGATGTGGTACACAGATTTCTGCCTGCTTCCTCTTGTGCAACTTCCATTTGGCATTAGAACGATGCAGGCCTGGGAGTGCCAAATTTCCTCTTGGTGAGAGCAAGAACTTTTGGTTTGTATGTGAAGGTGGTAGTAGTAAAACCAAATTATAATACAGGAGAATTAACTTTACAGATTAAAGTTCTTTGCTCTAAGCTGTGGGGAAAGTTTGCCAATCATCCTGGCTGTATCACCTTCAGTGTTGATAGCACAAAGCAAGAAAAAGAACATATTCCACAAGGAAACGACATCATCACACATTTCTCAGGTTGCTGCTAACAACAGTTTTATTAAACAACAGATACATCATGCAGCAGAAGGCATTACTGTGCCTGGTGAACTGAGGGTATGAAGGTCATTTATGTGAAAAATGCATGGGAAATACTTATTGATAAGTAGCAAATGACCACAGAAAAGAGCAAAAAGCTTTGTGTGCTACTTGCATAAAACAGAGTTTTCAATCTGGTGACATCATTTACTCTATTAAACCCCTCAGGGTCAATTCTGTAAGTGTGTCCTCATATGCCCAGGATTCACATGTCTCTCTCCATCTGGCTCTTCTCTCAGAACAGTTTTATATTATTCTACAGTGCATATATTCCCCTGCTCAGATCTCCATGAGTGTAGAATAAGAGTCAAGGGATTTCAAAATGAACTTAGTAGTGAGACCAGGTGACAGGAGAGCATTTGAAAATGAGCATTTTAAAGAGAGTTAGCAAAGAAGTTTGGGCAAAAACATTAGAAGGGAGGATAAGGAATAATAGTTGTTTCAAGGATACAGAATTAATTCAGGATAGAAAAAGGTAAAATTACACCCTGAAAAATGATGTAGAGCAAAAAAACCAGTGTTTGTGGCTTACAAATTCTAGGTAGGGAAAGGGGAGAAGGAAAGTGATATATCTGAGATTACTAATGGGCTACTAGCAGTGCTAATAGAAAATGGGCCACTATTGATAATTTTGAAAGCTGGAGGGACTTTTTGGATGTGGCTAACTCAGAGATAGACTCTATATGAGTGATGTGTGAGTAACACTGTGCTGATTCCAATCCTAGCTCTGTGTGTGAGACTCCCTCAGTGCCTTTTTACCTTTGATGCATTGGAGGTGTTTTCTGTGGATTAAAATGTAGCTTAGAGTTTACAGAGTTTGAGACCTGTCATATAACAAGACAGCAGGAAATGGGAAGAGGTCATAAAAGCCAGTGGGCTTTGTATTATATTGATCCAATATAGCTGGGAAGCATTTTGGTACAGCATTTGGACATGGTAACTGTGTCTCCATACAGAGATAGGGGATGTTGAACTCTAGTGTTTAAAAGGAAAGGCTTTCTTGAATCACCCAAATTCTGCCCAAGAGCCAGAATCTCTTGTTCTTCCATGCTGAAAGCCAGTTTTGGGGTTTAAACAGATGACCCCACAGGGCCAGGTCACCATCCATGACACTGCCTGTGGATGGGCAGAGTTGGCATTGCCAGGCAAGGGTCGTCAGACTCTGAGGATCAGAGAATGTGGGTTTTGATGTGCTGGACAAGAGCACCAGATCTGGCCTTCATTGAGAATCAGACCTGCATAACTCTGAGGAAGAGTTGCATCTCAACCAGCTGGGTTATTAAGGATTGGTGGTAGGTAGCTGAGTGTGCTGTTTGGGTTTCTTATCCTTTTCTTTAGCTACCTTTTTTTTATGAATGGATGCTTATTTTCTTTAGGTGCCTGCCTGCTCATTTCTTCGTAACATCTTCCAGACTGTAAGGAGCCCCTCAAAACTGTTATATTTCATTCTCTTTGAAGAATTCTTCTTTTCCTTGAGAGAAGGCACATGCCTGTCCATCAGAGAAATGGTGGTATGGGACAGAAATACACAGGGCCATCACTGTGCCACAGAAACAGTGCTCCATGTTTGTTCATCCTTTTTGTAATAACGCAAATTCTTTTTTACTTTTGTAGCAGTGGTGCTTATGTTCTCATTGCCTCCCACTTGACCATAGCAATTCTTGCTCGGGCACAGCATCAGATTGCACCGGGGTTAGCATGTGGTAGCAAGAATGATGCTGGGGGGCCTGAAGGAGGGAGAACATTGCTCTAAATTTAAACTACTGAACTGAACTGGCAGCTTTATCTTAGATCAGCTTACCCAGACTGAAAGGATATCACTATGATCTATTTAACTGAAATTAACCTCTAATACGAGGCAATTACATTCCAAAATCAGCAGCCAACTTTTGCTAATCAGTCCCCATTTGACACTGTCCCTTGGTTTAAGAGCATTACTTTCAGTCTGTGTGAACAGGTTTTTAAACCTAGCTTTGGTGCTTCCTGGGCAGCTTGTGGGCATCTAAACATGTGTTGCACAGTTTTCGATTGAATATATTCTGCCATGAGATGGTTTTGCAGAGCAGGCTGAGCCTGGCTTGTTACTGAACTCACCTGGCTCCAGGGCGCTCTTATTCCTCAGGAGGGATGAGTAAGGTAAGAAGCCTCCTTGCGTGTCCTTTTCCTGTGTGCAGTGAGATAACCCACCTTCTACAATCTCTTTCATCTGTAGTGCCAGCACTACGTGGTTTCCACGGTCCTGCTCTCAAAGAAGACAGGAAGAGACTGGGAAAGGCCAGCTCTGGGGACACCTATTTCTAGAAAAGAGAGGAATCAGCACCAAAGCAATTCATGTTTGTTGGTCATGAAGGAGGACAGAAATAGGAAGCCACCTTGCCCACATCCTCATTTAACAATGACTTATGGACACAGGAGAGGAAACAGTTATTGAATGGCAACAGCAGATGCCAAGTCAGGTTACTTTGCTGTCTCAATAGGTGAAACCCAGTGGTTACCTTCAGAGGCTGAAGTGGAACAGATATGTGTAGGAGAGTAGGCAGATCTGCTTCTCACCTCACACCCTTTCCTGCAAGCCTCGGTAAAGATATCTTCCTCAAAAGTGAAGATGATTTAGAAACGAGGATGTATGGTCACCCAGAATCTTAAGGCTTTGAGGAGTCACTCAAACTTACTGATAATTATATCTAAATGTTCAGAAGCTCCACATTTGGACAGTCATCACACAAGTGAGTCAGGATCCACATGTTCATGTCCACATGACCTCCTCTTACTATAATGGTTTTCCAGACTGGAAACTCTTCTGTAGAAATTTTTGGATTAAACATTTGTTTAACTTTGCTAATACTCACACTTCTTTGATAATTATCCTTCTTTTACTATTCTATAGCAATCTAAACACCTTAAGTTTTCTGTATGTGGCCTTAGAGTCTGTGTAAAAGATTTCTTGCTGTATTTTATTTTCTGATTCTCATCAGTGGTGCTTATTACACTGTTTCAGCTGAGGGCCTAGTGCAACAAACTCTACTTTACATTCCAGTAAAGACTGCATAAGGAAAGACAAACAGGAGGAGAAGGTAAGAATTGGCTATATAAACTGAAGCACAACTGAGCTGCTAAGCTGTCTGCAGTTAACCTCCATGCCCAACACATTCACTTTCATCATGATACCTTCCAGGTATTGATGGAGGTCAGAGTTTGCAGGGTTCTTTCTTGCTCTTATCTTTGAAGTTTCCTTGGAAGTTCCCCTACAAAGCTGGTCGGAGCAAACCTGCTTCTGCTTGTGTCATCTTGAGCTGAGGTTCAGACTGTGTGCTGAAACAGCTCATCATTCAGCCCATACATAGAGGAAAGCAGCTCATTGAAGTCAAGACCAATAACCAAACCTCTGTATTTCTACTGAAATAGAAATTATGTGGGAAAAGATCAGGCTTTCCTAGGGTCATGTTCTAGTCCCATTCATTTGGGGATTGAATCCTTTTTTTTTCACTTTCTCCTTTCATCGTATGTTTAAATGTCAAAGTGCATCATGAGTCTTCAACAAATTTCTCTACCTTTCCCAAACCTCTCTTCAGCAGTCCTAGCTCTCTGCTCCCTATCTGCTTATGCTGACCTGCTACATAACTTATTTCATTTGAGGTCTCAAATAATGACTGATGTTCCACATAAAAAAAAAAAAAAAAAAAAAAAAGTGTGTGAGCCTCCTGTGTTCCTATTGCTCTTGTAGGGTGGGAGGATGGGACTATTGTGTTATCAGCCCAGCTAACTCATTGACTCATTGGATGACCTTGGAGAAAGGGTACTGGAACAGGGATTGACTTCAACAAGCTGGTGACTAACTCATCCCAGCCTTGTGCTGGTAAAAGAAGGGCTGCTGTGTCAGAGATACTCCCACCCAGGGCCTATTCAGCTTTTTTCAGAGCTTGTGTGTCTTTACTCTGAGTTTTCATTGAATAAAACAATGCCATCTTTTTTGGATGAGAGGAGGAGAGTTTGTCAGAAAAGAATGATACAACAGAGAGCCTCCCATCTGCCAAAGATTCAGGCCAACACTGGTGAGAAAACCTAAAGGAAGCTTGCTCAAATGTTACTGATTCATGTTGTAATATTATTTGAAACCAGAAATATGTGTTCATCTTTGTGCTTGTTCATAAAGGAATCACATCTCTTACCCTGGATTATGAAAGAAATATCTAGTAGCTCTGTTCTATGCTGTATTTTGATGGTGGACTTGTAGAGTGTTTGCATTGGAAAGTTGCCCAGAGTGCATTTTATTGGTCACATTCAATTTTAAAATGGTTTCTATCTTCTGCAACCCCAGGTTTACAGTATTTAATATTACTAATGGGATGGTAACATTGCCAAACATTTATCAGCATAGAGATATCAGAATGGAAATAGTAAAATGACACATTAATCTTTGTGCTCCCAATATGTTGCCACAGAAACACCTGCTGCTCATTATCCAGCTGTTATGAAAATACCAAGTTCTTAATAACAGACACATTGGAAGAGAGGTAGAAGTGCTGGGGAATTAATATTGCAGTTGGCTCAAACCTCCCTTTCTTTGTTCAACTTCAGTCACAACAAGTTTGGTCTTACAGGCAGCACTGCTTTCCTCCCAGGGAGATAGGTCATTGCCAGGCTGTAAAGGGGAACATAAGAGACAGTTTGTATTTTTTTTAAAATATTCTATTTTTTAAAAAAATGCCTCACTAAGTACCCTTTTCAGGATGCTTGATCTGTGATGACAGCAGAGGTCCCACTGGATTCACTGGCACTAGGTGGAACTTTCACGGAGCTGAAGTTAATTGGAGTCACTGGTAACAATTTTAGGGGTGAGCAGGGCACAAAATCATAGGCTGCACACAATTTGCAGCATTGTGATTGTGCAGCTAAGACCACTTCTAGGCTTGGACCCCTCCCGACTGTCAATACCCATAGCCTATTCTCCAGGGTATGAATTAAAAAATGAAGAGGCTGCACATTTGAAATTCCTGGCTGACATACTTGCCTGATGAGAGGAGAGTTAGCACCAGCAGAGTTTGCACTTCAGCCTCTATGAGCCCACATATTTCTGCCTCTCAAACTGATTCCCACAGGCTTTGCTAGGCCAACAACGTTTCATTAGCTGTTGCTGCTGTAAGTAGCCAGCTTCTCTCTGGATGGTAAAGGAGCTGGAACTGAATAATACACGCATGAAGGTGTTTCTGCCCTTTACAGCAAGCAGAAATATTTGTTTTGTTTGCAATAAGCAATCCCTTTATAACTGAGGAAGTGGAAAATTTGTTGGGCACCAAATATTTTTGGATATATTTGGGTCAGAATCTTTCCTTTGAAAGGAGGCCCCTCTGGTACGTTATCTGGCATACTCAGGAGCAGGCAGTCCAACCTGAGTTGCTCAGCTGTTTTTGGCTTTGCATACTCCTTCAAACTAATTTCTAGTGAAGGAGAAGAAACAACTGTTCCCTGCCTGAGATGAAGACACTGCCCTTTCTTGGACCAGGAACTGTGCTGGAAAGAGTAGTGCGCTGTGCAGGCTGATGACTCTGGGCAGAAGCAGCTTGTCCATACATTATGATACTGGTATTTTCCAGAGCCTTTTAATGAGCAGTGAAAGTGCTACTTTAGAACTTGTTTTAATGGAAGTGGTAATGATTTCACACACAGTACACTTGATCAGCCAGGAGGCTGAGAAGAGATTTGATTTGTGGAATAGGCAATAGCGTAAAAAAAAAAATCTCTCTTTTAATCCAAATGTTCTCAGAAATAGAGAACAAAGGAAGCTATATGTGGGTTTTATCTGCTTTAACATGCAGTTCTGATATTTTTATGAGGAGTACATGCACTTTCCCTCATGAGCAAGGGATTTAATGATAATTGGTACATATTGAAGCTTGCAGTTCTTTGGCATGTCTCTCTCACAGCACTGTTGGCCTGTGTCTTCCAAAAATCAGGTCCCACATGCAAAAGTGTATTTAAATCAAACTTTCTCCATGAGGCACTTATTTTAAGCTCCACAGAGGTTTTGCAGGTGTGTCAGAAATAACCAGAGCTCGCATAGCTGCAGGGAAAATGAAAAGCTCTGTTTATTCACTTAGTGATCTGACTGCCTGTGTCATCTATGATGTCAGAAGAAAGTCAACACCTCTGTTTAACTCATGTTTCCACTTTCCACATACCTCATATCCTTAAGTACAGCTGATACCTGCTGTATATCTTATGAGGAGTGAGGAGGCCTGCTTGAAAATCAGAGCAGCAGTTCCTTCCGAGATCTCAGTGTTCAATCAGTGCCTGTGCATTAACTTTACCAGTCAGGGACTGTCCCACACAACCATGTGTACAAATAGCAATGGTCCTTTGGGTGCATTTTAGAATGAAATAAAGCCCCAACTACTAACCTTGTAGATTCTTTGATGTTAGTTGCCCAAAGCATTTTATTCAACCAGAGTAAACACTGTGCTGGGATGATGACCTAGTGGAGCACACTGCAGGGGAAATCATTAGTGCCCACACATTTGTTCTGCTGTGTGCCACGGCCTAAGACTGAAAAGTCATCTGTGTTGATGCATGTGCACTTTGCAGGGATTAGCCCATCTGTATCTTTCCATTTTTTAATAAAATGTCAGCTACATGAGTGTTTCAGCACTTGTGATGATTACTGTATTGTGGGTCTACTAAAACTAATGATGCAAGGCATTTCCCAAGTTCAAACACTTTCTTCATTTCCTAAAGCTCAAAGCTGGAACACTTCTGGGAACTGAATGCAAATTTCTGAATTGAATTAGTAGGAAAAGTAGATTAGGAAGTTTTTTTCATGTTCTAAGAAATGAGAGTTAAGTGCCCTACCACAGTAAGACTACAGACAGTAGACCACACACAGTAAAAATTCAGATCTAGATAAACAAAAAGCTTGATTTGTATTTATTTTTGGATGCACTGAATGAGTCAGAGCCTCGTCTTCTGGATGAAATTGAGTGAAGTTTTGTTTGGTTTTTATTTTATACTGTGGTTATTCTGCCTGTTTTTCTCAAAGAAACCAGTGTTTTCTCTCTATATATATCTAGATCATCTATATCTATATCTGTATCTCTATCTCTATATGAATTTCTTTAATAAGGATTAAACTTGCATTCCAAACATTCATACCTGTCTAGGCCTGTCTCTAGCTGAGGACTAGGTGTTTCTTGACAGCCCTGTAGCCAGACAGGTTTTTTTTTAACTTGGTCACATTTTCTAACGTATGCTAACTGCTGAGGCTTACTGTAGCAAGGCAGTGATGTCAGAAGAGGGCTGGTCTAGGCAAAGAAGATACTGGATACTGAGATAGTGTGTGATTTATGGTGCATTCCTGCTCTACATTAACTCTCCATGGAAATGCACTCCGTGAGCAGGTGGTATGGCGAACAACTCCATCTGAAAGTGCCAAATGTCATCTGGCTTTCAAAGTTAAAGGAATTTCCTTGTGTTAGCAACTGCAGGGTTGCACCATCAGGGTCAGCATCAGCTGACCATTCCTCTGCAGTGTTCAACAATAGCTAACGTGGCCCAAAGATTCCAGACTCTATAGCTTGCTTGGCTGTTTTCAGAATCAAATTCCTACTCCAGAAAATCTCCTAGTCCTAACTCACTGTTAGGACAGGTTAAATTTTGTGATTGCATTAATGAAATGCAATCTCTCTAATGAAATAATAAGTCCCAGAGATTTGAGACTCAAACCAAGCTGGGTTGGACAGGATCAAAGCAGCACCTTGCACATTTCCACAAAGTAATGTCAGTCACTGCAGTGATGTGATCCTCCCTGCATAATGCCATCTTACAGAGGTTCAGCCACAGCTGGATTAAAAGAGATTTGGACTAGACAGAGCATTTGAAACTTTAGGAACAGTTGCTGAATAAAAGATACCCTGAGATACTTACCTCCAGCAGTTACAAGGCAGTTTCAGTCACCACCAGAGATAACTTCCTGATGTCCTCAACTTCTCTGCATTGCTTTCTTGTCTACCTTCAGCTTTCAACTTTTTTCTCTTTATCCACATCTCACATCCAAATCTGCATGCTTGTCTCAGAAAATGATGGAACTGCAGCTTGAAGTATCTGAAAATAAAACCTGCTCATTTAGGGAGCTCGTATAGTTTCATAGTTCTTCCTCTTCTAATAGAGTAGTGTGAAGTATGATATAGTGTGAATGAAGATGGACAAAAAATGAATCACTATCTTACAGTATTCGCTTTTATGAAGTGTAAGTGAACTAAAGAGAATCATGCAAAGTTCTATAGGAATATATTCTTAATAATGTGACTCTTGCACTTCAGTTCAGCAGTGCATTCAATAGTGACAGGCACAAAGACCAGTAGTATCACATTTATGGGTCATGGCCTAATGTTGAGAACAAGTTTGTGCTACTTTTGGGAACATCTGGAATGATGTGGTGAGACTGACACAGCACTTCTATGACTCTCAGAGAATAGTGTGCCCAATTCTCTTTGCAGAAGGCATATCTGAAAGATCTTAATGCAGGGAGCCGTGTGAAGGTGGTTCATCTTCACCTTGCTCAGTTGTGTCTCCCCACTCTGCCCTAGCAGGAAAAACCATAGCAGTTCTAAATAATGTTTTCTAAAGCAGCCTTTGAAATCCTGAGACAGCTTGAGAAGAATGTAAGGATTTAGAAGACCTAAGTGGGACTCTGAATGGAGATCAGCTATGTCTCCTTCATCCTTGCAGGCATTACTGCAGGCAGTATCATTTAATCTGTATTTCCAAGTTTGTGGTTCACACATTTTCAGTGGTATGGGTTGCATTATAGATTGACATCTGAAGTGAGACCCAGACTGGCATGTCTGACTGCATAACAGCAGACAGTTCTAGAGGACACATTGTCCTGTGTTTGGAGGTGGCTGCCATGTCTCTACAGACATCTTTGGTAGCAGGCTGCCATGTGGGCAGAACAGGTGGTTGTGGGTGGCAGTATCATTTACCCACTGCCATCAGGATGGAGTCACCACACCATACAGTGAGCAGTGTGAGAAGCAGTTGTCTGCCCAAGATTATGATACACACAGGCATGGGATGAGAGCAGATTGCTTATCCCAGCCACCTCAATCTCTAAACTGCTCACACATTGAGTGATACTCTGCTAGGAAATGGGCAGCTGGCTTTGCCTTCTATCCAAAAATATTTGTATTCAGTATGCTTCACTTAGTGCAACACAGCAAAATACAAGCTGGTAGTGATGAAGAAACCTAAGGAAATGCTTTTAACATGCTAATAAATAAATGCACCCTGAAGAGGAAATAAAAGGAATTTCAAGGCCAGCACAGATTGCTCTGCAAATATCTTTAAGAAAACCAAACCCCAAAATATTTTCCATACTAAATTCTTTAAAGATGGAAGGGAATAAATTAAATACATTTTTCTCACAGGAAGGAACTCTGTTCCATGTATTTCAGCACAGTGCAATCTTCTTTTGACTGCAGATGCAAAAGCAAAGCTGATGGCTGGTATGTACCCAAGCTTCAGAGCTGTGCTGGGCAAAGGTAGCCCAAGACCAAGTGGCAGCAAAGAGAAGCAGTGCTGCCTGGCAGTGATGCAGCTGTTTGATGTGCACATCACAGATAGAATTCTAGGACCACATGACCAGGGTTTTTTTTTTTTGAGGCCAAATCTGTTCACACAATTTCAGAGATCATCTTGGTTTAGCTAAATCTGTCAACTTGTAAACTCATTCTTTCATTTTTCAGAGTTCTGGGGGCAGTCTGCCAATTTAAATCCTACAAATGTAACCCGTTGAGTGATGGTCACTGGAAATAGGTGATATTTAGAAGACAGCCTACACTCAAATGTTACCATGAAGTACTAACCTCCTTTTTATCTGCATGGAACCTGTAACTGTTTCCCTTCATCTTGGGTCTGCCAGTGTGTGGCTGTTTCATTAGGACACATGTCCTTTTAAAGTTTACATGGAATTTAAAGGCGTGTGTACAAAACCCTCTTACACCTTTCATCATTCTTCAGCAGAAAAGCATTGGTTTCAGTTCACAGATTTAATTTATTGAAATAATTTACCATGATGCTTTATGGAGGAACCATTTGATGGCTAAATTCAGCTTTGCTTTACTCCATTTTTATGAAGAGATCGGCACTCAAAGTGCTTTTCATGGGAGCTCAATTTTACAAAGGGCCAAGAATCTCTGGCAGGCTACTGAATACCATCAGCTGTCTAACTATAGGTTTCCAGTAAATAGGCAATACTTTGCAGAACTGAGCTCAAAATGGATCTTTTCAGTGAACACAGCATGTTGGTTCTGACCCTGTAAATTATCTGAATTTTTACTACTGTCAGTGAACTGAAGGATGCTCAATACCTTCTAGTATTGAACATTAAATGAGAGTCTGGACAATCCTGTCAAAAGTGTTTCGTTGTAACAGTCCTCTCTATCAGAGGTTAAGGATACTGAGCAATTTGCAGAAGTGACCCTGAACATGGATTTATTTCATAGACCCTTACAAGAGATTGGTGACACTAACAGCCTTGTTTGCTGCAAAACTGTTTTAAGAGAACACTTATCTAAATGCATTTGCTCCTGAAGGTCAGTGCAGGGAAAGGAACAGTATGTCCATTAATGATATCTCTCAGATATGATTTCTGCTGTTGATTTTTGCCTCATCTGGATTCTATGTCTTGTATTATTGGTGAAGCAGAAGACAAAAGCTTTCCACAGAAACACAGTCACAGAAAGTTAGGGGTTGGAAGGGACCTCAGAAGATCAAGTCCAACCCACCTGCCAGAGCGGGGTCACCTACAGGAGGTCACACAGGAATGTGTCCAGATGGGCTTTGGATGTTCTCAGAGAAGGAGACTCCACAACCTCCCTGGGCAGCCTGTGCCAGTGCTCTGTCACCCTCACAGTGAAATTTTTTTTTCCCTCATGTTTGTATGGAACCTCATTTGCTCAACTTTGTGCTCAAGTTTATGCCATTGCCTCTTGTCCTATCATTAAGAATAATTGAGAAGAGCCTGGCATCATCCTCCTGGCTCTCTCTCTTTATGTATTTATAAACATTGATGAGGTCACTCCTCATTCTCCTCCAAGCTGAAAAGACTCCCTCAGCCTTTCATAAGCAGTGAGTGGCCTAGCATCCTCCCTCACTGTTCTAGGACTGTGCAGCTGGTTGCTGGTGTTGAGAAAGGCTTCTGCAAGGACTACCACAGGGTTAAATGCTACCCCTGGATAAACAGTCTAAAAAACCAAGACAATGATAGAACCACTTGACATTTAGCAGAGCTTCCATGGTTAAGCTAAAACATTTTAGCTCATTTATTTGTGGTAGGTAGTAGAGCTGGATGATAATTACAAAATCAGCTGCAACTGTCAGCAGAATTAACTGCCATTTAAATACGGTCTTTGGACCTGCCTTTAAATTGTGGCCCAGGTGAAAAGCAGCCATGCTATCTCAGTATTCATGGCTTGACAGCAACAGAAATGCGAGTAATGCACAGAAACCTGTCAGTGATGCCAAGTATTGAAAGAGTTGTGTTAATTTTTATGGCTTTGGGAAATCCTAAAGATTACCAAAAGTGTTTCAGAGTCCAAAATGCTGCTCTTTCTCTCCATTTATTATATATGCAACTGATTTATCAAATTTGGAACTGATGCAACTCCTCATTTTTTGGGTTGTGGCTAAGATGAAATGTGCCCTTTTAACTCTGGTTTCTCTTTCCAAGTTGTGTTGAAACACTTTGGTCTGTGTAGGTTTTTATTACAAGGAAAACATACTTGCTCTCCATCTCTTCATGTCACCATTTTGACATACAAACCCCTTCTTTTCTCTCCAGGCAGCCTCTGTAGAGCCTGGAAGAGTGTAACATCTCATTGACTTGCAATGTGATTAATCCTTAGATTAGTAAAAATGTGATGCAAACAGATCCTGAACCAGTGCTGAATGCTCTTCTTGCCTGTGCATGCAGTGTTAGGTGCCCTACAAATGTCTCGAATTGATCAGGACATCCGGATTTTGTAACCTCATTTTGAAACTGTTCCTCTCTCTCTTAATTCCATCCTGTGAAGTTCTGAGGATATGTAACAAGAAGCCACCCAGTTACTATTCCTTGCAGCTATCTGCCAGTGTCACCTGCTCCTCTGGCATCATCATGCAAGCATGCACTGTCACACTCCCCGCTGGAATCTCAGCTCGCGGATTGAGATTCACACCATCACTCAGCCTGATGAGAGTGTTGACTCCTGGAGCCTGAGCTGTGTTTGGGAGCACATAAAAGCACTGGAGTCCCCTACGTCTTGGCAGGACTTCAAGGACTATCCCAATGAAGAGATCTTGACAAGCATAGTTGTAAACTCCACAGGCCCCAGGGGCTCAAACACCATGGTATTTATGCTGCAGACTGGATTGCCAACATAGTATCACTGTTATGCAGACATTGGTCTCTGGATGAGGAGCAGCATTTCTCACACCTGTTAATAAGCATTTGAAAAAATGAGACTGACTGGAGTGGGCAGTGGCTAAGAAAAACAATGCATGCAAAATCTGTATCCGGTGTTCCTGCTGTTCTTGTTCAAGGAGACTTCAGTTGCATGGGCCACAAATATTTGTGAAAGCCAGTATTAACTAAAGGAATTACATACCGCATTACTGACATTCCTGATGTATTTATGACTGCACTTTTACAGTCCTTTCAGTCTTTATTACAATCTCAATCTCTGCAGAAAAGTAAGAAGACCAGAACTCTTAAATTAGAAACTGGTTTAGGAAGCATCTAGATGTATGATGAACTACGGTGAGATTACATGCAGGCTTTCAAATTAAGCATAATGAAGACAGGCTGAGAGAGTTGGAGTTGTTCAGCCTGGAGAAGAGAAGGCTCTGGGAAGACCTTATAGTGACCTTCCAGTATCTGAAGGGAGCTACAGAGGGACTTTTTGTTAGGTCATGGCATGATAGGATGAGGAGAACTGCTTTAAGATGAAAGAGGGTAGATTTAAATCAGGTTATTAGGAAGAAATTCTTTCCTGTGTGGGTGCTGAGGCATAGGAACAGATTTCCCAGGGAGGTTATGGATGCCCTGTGACTGGAAGCATTTGAGGCCAGGTTGGATAGGGCTTTGACCAGCCTGATCTTGTGGGAGTTGTTCCTGTCCGTGGCAGGTGGCTTGGATCTTCCATCCCAAACCATTCTATGATCCACAGTCCTTCATACTTTGCTCAGCTCTAACCCTGATGGAAATGCTACATCTAAGGTAGGTTGTGCACACTATTTCACCAGACCAGTCTGACTGTAGTAGCAAGCCTGTAGAAAGCAAGCCTTCAGCCTGTTGAAGTAAATAGGGCAGTTCACATCTGTGAAAACTAATTTTGAATTTGACTTGGGAAAAACTCTTAAAAACTTCTGAAGAAATCATTGCTTTACTCAGCTCTGATCTTCAATATCTTTTCCTGAGAATTGCAAAGGTTGTATATTAACAAAAGATTTGGACCTCAGAGGGCCATTATATAACCCAGAGAGACTGCTCTACAAGCAAAACAACAGAATACACAAAATCCTGCTAATAATATTTCATTGGGCTTTTTTTGACCCCTTTCTCCCCCCCCCCGCCTTCTTTTTCTGGTGTAAGGACCTGATATTTTTTCTGAATAAACTAATTTTAATTTGGAAACATTCCATTCATTTCAACAAAATGAAGCCCATGTCAGTAATATGAGAAACTTGACCAGGAGAAGTCAAACTCCAAACCATCTTGAAATTATTCAACCTCAAGTAAAATATTTGGGATGTGCTCCCATCTAACAGTTGACAGCAATTAATTGGGTTCTCAGGAAAAATACCTTCTAATGAATGTAAGAAAAATTACAACATAGGGGAAATTTTTTACAAGTGTCTGAAAACAGTCGACCCAAAACTTGACATCTGCAATAATTCTGTAATAATACTCCTGCTCAGATTTCCTCCTAATTTTGTCTCTAATTAAAAGGGACAAAACACCATTCTGGGATAAACTGCTGTTGTGCTTGTTCCCCCTCTCACCCCCCGTTCGGGATGTGTCCTCGGACACATGGATGTGCCTTTCTCTTTCTGACTTCTATTTCGGTGTTTGCCCTTCTGCTTTTCTCGCACTGCCTTTTGTGAATGGCTTCTCCCGACTCCTGCCTTTCGAGGGAACCTCTCCAGCTTTTGAAAACAGCACCATCAGAACCTCCCTGCTCGGTAAAAGTGCTCAGGAAAGGGAGTTTGCCGGAGGGGGGGGAAAAAAAAATCATCGTTACCCTGCATTGAAACGGTGCCAGGGAAGGACCGAGCAAGGCCAGGAGCGGACCGCGGGCCAGCGGCACCCTCTGGTGGCCACCTCCTCACCACTGCGGCCAGCCCGGTCCGGAACCGCCTCTGCCGGCCCAGCTGAGGCTGCGGGACTGTCTGGGCACAGGGCCTTAGGAGCTGCGTGGGCTCAAAGCTGTTTACCCACCTCCTTTTGCTCCTTCGGCCTCACCGTTTGCAATTGCCAAACTCATTTTCTCTTTTGTCCTTAAGGCCGGGACTTGCTCAGCATCCTTGTATCAGTGGCTTGACAGAGTATTGGCCACATTAACAGCCAAATACCCCACGTCAGAAAAACATTTCCCTTTACATGATGCTGGCCTAGAGTTTCAGCTGGCACCCTTTTAAACTCACAAATCCCCACTTACTGGCTCAATATTCTTGCAATAGCACGCTTGTGTAGGTATTTATGGGGAGGAGAAGTAGTGAGGACTCCGTAGGTCGAATCTGGACTCAGTGCAACCCAAATTCTGCATTCTGATTTGGATTTCTTAGGCAGCTCGTATCTTTAGAAATTGCTGCAGGTTTGTGCTGACCCAGAACCGGGATACTGAAAACTGAAAATGTTGACCTCTCTCTGAATTTTTTGCTCCTGGGCCATTTGGTCTGATAATATATACTAGTATGTTAATATAGGGTTTTCAGCCTTTTCTGATCAGTCAGACCTCTCGCTTGCAACTTGAGCCCACTTGCAGCAGTCCTGTTTCCTTTAGTGGTGTTTAGATAAACTGCAAGCATGAACTCCTGCACTTGCTGTGATTTGGTCTTGTTATTTCACCAAATCCTATACTTTGTGAATTTTTATATAGTTTATATACTTGACATCCATGTACTTTACAAGTTTTGATACCATAATAGTGCATAAAACCATCTGAGTTTCTTCCAAAGCATTATAAGAATGCTCTTATTTTTATTTCTTGCTGAAGCTTTATTAGTGAGAAGTGTCCTCTGCACAGGCCCTAGATAAAGACTTTTGTTATTTGAATTAATTTCAGGGCTGAACATAAAATATTGGAGAGATTCCTTTAGCAGTGTTGAAATAGCATAAGTGAGCATATCTGATGCTGACCATGCATATGATATTTCCAGCAACTGACTGACATGCCTTCAAAAGATCAAATTCAACCTTCTTTGCATGATGTAAGATAAAAATCTGGACTAGGATTTAAGTGTACCTGGTAATTAGGTTTAAAGAACAATAATGCCTCACAAACCTCTCTGGGCCTACACTAAGTATGCTGGAATCTTGGTTGCCATTTCTGCAAACTGTTTACAATTCACATACCTCTGCAAATCCAGTCCTGATCTCAAATTGCTGCTCATAAACAGCATAGCAGAGATTTGATGTATGAGGGCATGTTCTGAATTCCCCTTCACTAGCAGTAGCATTAAAAACCCCTCCTATGTCTCTTCTAATTAGAAGCAGTGCTCCATTCACTACTTGAATACATCTTTCAGCCAATTTTTGTGTATGTGTATGTGTATGTGTGTGACTAGTGGCAAGAAGGCAGATGAAACCTGTTTTATGCTCCTCTTCTTCTGCTAACTGTCTTTAGACGAATAGTTTTTCACAACTGAAGTCAAGGCAGCCTCTGTTAACTACCCTAGAATTTCTCTGGCAGTCCATCAAAGCAGATGTTGCGAACCTTCAAAGCATGATACAAAGCTTCATGCTCTTGCTTAATCTTAACACATCAGTGTATATTAGTGAACCTTGGCAGTGCAGTGATAATTAAAAATGAAGTATACTCCTGTTCCATGAACTGGATTCTTAAGGGGGTGGGGAAAGTCTTTGCCTGTTCATTGTTCAATAATAATTGTTCAAATTGACTTAACAGCATACACAGAATTAGTGTTTCTATCCCCAACTATTATCTGTTTCATGAAGACAGGTGAGCATCCCAACATGTGTGTTACCCTGGGAAACTTGAGAAATGTTGTAGAAGTGAAGTTTGAGATGGTTCTAGAAGAATTGTGTTGGAATGACAATTTAGAGGCAAGAGAACTGGGGTATTAAAGGCTGACTGAAAGGAGAATTGTGCAATGTCATGAAGAGAAACAGGTCTCTTTAATTTTACCTAGCTCTCATTTATCTCTGTTTAAACTGATGTATGCCTTACAAGCTCAATGAAATCAGGGGAAAGGCTCCTCTCCTGATCTGGAATTGTTCTCAGTGGGCATTGACTTAATTGTAAGTTATTTCTAAGAGGCAAGGGTTGAGAGCCTTAAAAAGACCAGAGATACCAAATACACATTCAGATAGGAACATCTATCTTTGAGGCAACCTCATCTCAGGGTTATAAAAGCTGGTTGTAGTTCACCCTCTGTTCTTTGATTGTTCTGACCGCCAAGGGTGGGTCTGATTTTGCCTGAGGCAGCCACTGGGGATGAGGGATGATAACAATGAGCCTGACAGAACAGAGGGTGCAGGGGAGCTCATTTCAGGCTCTGTGGCACCACTGCAAAATGGCCTTTATCTTATTTCTTCTTCGAGGATGATGCTATAAAGGTGGGACTTCTTAATCTTCATTATGTCTCTCTTGTGCATGTTAAACTCCTTTTAGCATAATGAAGATGAAGCTTCCACTTTCATGTGCTTGGGAGGTGGGTAATTAAAAATACTTATATGGGATATGTACATCTGAGATTTAGGAAGTGTGTTAGCAGCACAGCATGGGAACCAAGCAACAGCAGACAAATGAGTCTTAATAAGTCCTAATGGAAAGTTTGCTAAAAACTGGGTTAAAATATTATATCTAGTAATTAGATATGGATTTACATGCCATAGTAGAGAAACATGGTTGTGACTTTACAGGAAGAAAATGGCATCTCAGAAACATGTTGGACCTCTTTGAAGAATCTCCTGGTTATGTGAACCTGTATTCATCCCCAGAAGACTTTTGACAGTGTTGAGAAATCTCCTAATCTGTGACAAAAAGAGCATAAAGGCACTTCATGGATTAATAATTGGTTTCAGGTAGAAATGAAAAGTAGGAACAGAAGTCCTTATTTCAATTCTCTGGGAATCTGTTCTAGGACATGTACTATTTGATTTACTCATAAATAATGTAGAACAGGGCTACAAGGATGATCAAGGGACTGGAACATCTGCCGTACAAGGAAAGGGTGAGAGACCCGGGACCATTCAGTCTGGCAAAGAGAAGACTGAGAGGGGATCATCCTGATGTTTATAAGTATCTGAAGGGTGGGTGTCAGGAAGAAGGGGCCAGTCTCTTTTTAGTGGTGTCCTGTGATAGGACAAGGGGCAATGGACACACACTGGAATACAGAAAGTTCCACCTGAACATGAGGAAAAACTTCTTTACTCTAAAGGTAGTGGAGCACCAGAACAGGCTGTCCAGAGAGGTTGTGGAGTCTTCTTCTCTAGAGACTTTCAAGAGCTGTCTGGATGTGTTTCTGTGCTCTCTGCTTTGGCAGGGAGGTTGGACTCAATGGTCTCCAGAGGTCCCTTCCAACCCCCTGCCATTCTATGATTCTAACAGGGGAGTGGGAAGAGGATGACAAATTTTTCATGTTGTAATTGCTCAGGGCAGTAATACCAAGGAACAGCTGTGAAGGATTACTTACCCTGCAGAATGAACTCATGCTGCTGGTAGGCTGGTGGATTCAATACCTAGTGAAGTCCAGTGCTGCCAAACATGAAAAGATGCATTTGGGGAAACAAACAGACACAGTGTCCAGTTCAACATCAGTTATTATCTCCCAGAAAGATATTTCTGTGAAAATATTAGCTCACTCTGCAGTGGTAATTTAGCATGGAATAGAAAGTTACTAGGAAGGAGAAAGTAAGCAAAAAAAAGGAAATGCCATTATGCTACTAAAAAAAAAAAAAAAAAAAAAAAAAAAAAAAAAAAAAAAAAAAAGAAAAGACACATTAAAGGGGGAACAGCAGAAATGGCTGTAAAACTGTGAGTGATACAGATAAAGTATATAGAAAGTGTTCATAGTTTTTGCAATAATGCCAGAACTAGGAGGCATTAAATGAAACAAGGTAGTGCCAGACTTGAAGTCTGAGGTACCTCATCACAGGCACTGAAGTATGAAAAACATTGGCATGGTTTTGTGAATGCCAAAAGTTAGCAAGGATTAGAAAGTACAGCTTGAATGGAAGAAAATGCTGTTTGACATAGAAGTAAAATTTCTGACAGAGGAGTTGCTGAACCACTGCTGGAAGCTGAGAAGGTACTCTGGGAAGTTCTGTACCTCTTCATGTGTGATTCCTGGAGAGGAATGCTGAACTGGATAAATCTGTGGTGTGACCAACTTTAGCTTACTCAGATCTTTATGGCCAGGAGAACTGGCAACGGGTACAGAGAGGAAAAGGTGAGTGCCGAGTATGGGCTCTGTAAGACCCAGATAACATGCTGAGGTTATCACTCCATGCTGATACCTGGGTTGCTCTACCTTCATGTAAAGGCTTGCAAGATCACAGCTAGCAGAGGGAATGCCTCTTCCACTGCAGCTGTGTTGCCAGACTAAAATGGGGGAGCAGAAGGAGTTTGTGCTTTGAGGGCACTCAAACTAGCAGGTGACTTCTGCCAGGCACTCAGGTGCAAGTGCCCTTGTGTTTCTCACACAGTTCTGCTCAGTATTGTTGTGTTTGCAAGGTTACCTCTCTCCTTGTATTAGTGTGTGTCTGAGTAACTGAATATCCATGAGAATAGCCTTTTTCTCCCACTAGATGTCTCACAAAAGTCAGTCATTCTGCTCAGCTGGCACTTTGAGCTACAAAAATCTATCGTCTTTAAAATAAAAGGTTTAAGTAAATATAAATGCTTTACTCATCTGTATACTGGTGCTTGAGATAGGACTGCGTAGTAAACTTAATATTCCCAAACACTTATATTAATCTGGGTTTCAGTGGGAATTTACTATTACAAGCTGAACCACCTCCAAGGGTCCAGGTCAAGCAAAGTGTAAATGTCTAACTGGGCCACATGGGACATAAGTGAACCAAACAGCTTAGAAGGTGGGTGCTTCTTGTAATGCAGCTGTGCTCAGCTCAAAACACAAGGGTTCTTTAAAAAGCCACTCACACCTAATGGTGTTTTGTTTGTTTTTATTACTACTTTTGGGGAGCTGCCTTTATATGGAAGGCTTTTGCTTTCCAACTTCCAGCTCTTTCCTCTCTAAACATAAATAAGATCTAATACAGATCCCAACATGCATACAAGTTACTCTGATTAGTGTAGGAAGATCTGCTTATTAACTCTTACACTGAAGATATGGAGGTGTAATTGCCTGAGTATCAGTATCTTTTTGTTATTGTATCCACAGCCAAGAGCTGCTGCTCCTGCTTCATGACAGATGGCAGTGGTGGATGCATGACCTAAAAGCTGTTAGAATTACTGGCTCTACAGCTAGCATGGTGCCCTGAAATTCCCTTTCTGTGGCATACAGGCATCTAATTTTTTTGTTAAAAAAACTCTATTTACAGTGGAAAGATCAATTTTGTTATTCTTGCAGTAGGAATACTGCTCCAGAAATGGCCAGGTAAGTTTGGTATTTTATTTTTTTGTTTGTTTTTTGCAAGCTCAAAGAACTGTGAGAACATTCTACTGAGAGCCTTTACGATGCAGTCCAGAGATACATTGCTAATGCATGTAAGGTCTCTAAGAGCAGTTGAGTGGTGTGTTTGTTTTCCCCAGAGTAGCAGTTTCTAGAAAGATATTCAACATTTAGTGATAAATTGCAAAATCCACTATGATCCTAGGTGTGTTGTTCTGGCAACTAATTACTCTCATTGTTAAAAATGTGTGGGTTTCTCTACACTGAATTAGTTGAGGTTTAAGTAGTCACTGGATCTGATTATGCTTTTCCATGTTAGACTAAACTAGCTACCAGAACCAATATTAGTTTCCAGAAACATGGATAGTTTATTTGATTTACATGATGATACAGCTTAAGACCCTTCATGTTATCTACATGATACATATTTATAAAGATGTAGAAAAAAATCAGCAGGAACCAGATTCAGATTACCAGGAGGAAGCTTAACGTCATAAATCTTGACTATTACATCGTTTAGAATGGTTTTCCCTGAAAGTGTTTGCTGGGTAGTGTGTTTTAGTGGGAGGGCAAAGCTCTGTGTTTTCACAGGCCTGCCTGGCAGTGTCTTTGGTAAAGCTCAAATAATAGGTTGATGTTTTCTCTAGTAAATATTTCTCTGAAATCACAATCTTTTTTTTTTTTTTTTTTTTTTTTTTTTTTTTTTTTTTTTTTTTTTTTTGCATGTGTTAACCCAGATAACCAGGTAGATCCAGGTAATACAAAGTAATTGACCAACTGCTATTGTATGTTAAAATAAAATAGACTAACAAAGTTTGTCTTCCTTGTTGGTAACATGATTTCTAGTGCTCCCTTTTTCTTCCAAGCCTATCAGGAAGATGCATTCCCCTTAGAAAATGAAAATACTTGCATATTTCCAGTACATGCTCAGTAGTCACTGCCAAAATCTGGTTTTCTTTGTCTTTGTACTTACACCATGTCTCAGGGGAGACTTTCTTCAGGCCTGAGTTGGAAGAGGAACTGGAGACTTCAGATATACAAGATATGTACTGGGTGGGAGATTTGTGAAGCAGTGATAAGAGCAGTAGGAAGATTTGTTTTAGATACTGACCCTTCAAGTTAGAAAGGAGCAAGATCTGGGACAGCAGAAGGAATTTGGGAAACTGGAGGAAGGAAAGAGCTTGTAAAAGATGGTTAAGACTGGAATGGAAAGAAGATTCCTGAAGCTGGGAAGCTTTGGGTAGGTTTTGAATAGACCCAAGTGTGTTTGTTCAGCAGGAGCTTATAGGAAGGTGGGATAGTGGTGGGAAAGGGCTTTCCTGGGCACTAGGTCTAGCCTCCTGTGGGACAATATCTCACCTAGATCCAGTCCAGCTGCATTTGGAAACTACTACTTTATTCTTCCCTGTGATAAGTTCTGTTGGAGAATTAGCTCAGACATTTATTCCTTTGCTGTTTCCTGAAGTTCTGATTTTCAGATTGAAATTGCTCTTTTTAATGTAATCACTGTTCTTTATTTGAAATATATTTTATTTCCCTCATTTTACCATCAGGATATAGTAATAAACAGAAGTAATTCTCAACCTTCATTTTCTTAAGGTGTTTAGTTCACTCTTTCTTTTTTTGCTTAAAAATAACTCTTTCTTAACAATTTTCTATTTCCATCTTGTTCATTCATAAATGTTTGAAAAACATTTTGTTACCTCTAAAATCAGCACAATATGCTTAAAAAAAAGAAAGCTGTATTATTTCTTTTGAGTATCTGCAAACATACTTTTCCTGTCACATAGAAAACAGAATCTATCCCAAGTTTTTTAAATGTGGATTTTGAAGCTGAAATATATAATAGTTTAAGGATAGTATTTTTACTATGGTTTTTTTATTCTGCATTCTAGTCTGCTTGTGCGCAAGTATTTTGTTTGGTTTTTTCCACAGTAGGATATAGTTCTTTTCCAATTGTATGTTGAGGACTTGAACTTCTATATCAGAAAAAAAAATTGCCTAATGGAAGTAATTTGTCAGTTACTCAACTACCACAGTCACTGCTTTTTGCATTACAGAAGAACCTAATAGTTTCCATTTATTTTTACACTTTGAAAACACATTTTCTTCCAAGTATCTTGTCATATGACACCTGTGTAAAAAGTGCTAGAAGGGCATTAAGTTTGCAGAGTTAAAATAATTTTCCAGTTTCCTTTGGTGACTTGTCATTGTTGTAAAAGGTCTTTGGGGACTTTATTCTTTTCACGCGGAGATCTAAATGAAAAAAAAAAAAAGTATGTTACTGATTCAATAAGTACTCTCAAGCTTGATCTGATATACAGTGAAGGCAAATGCATTCTGTTAGCTTTTATGGCCTTGAATTGATGCCTTTTAAACATTAGCATATCCTCCAGTGTAGTGGTTGATAATGGAGGATGCCAGGTATTTGCCACTTACACTGGTAACCCAACAAGTTAATCTTTATGCACCACTCTCCTTTTACAAAGCTAAGCAAGAGAAAGATTCACTCTACAGTATATCGGTTCTGTTTTTCCCCTTGCTAGTATCTATTTAATTGCACTTTCCCTTTCCTATTTATTATTTATCTCTGTAATTATATTCTTTCAGTATGCATAACCTGTTGGGATGTACTTGGTATGAAAGGCACCATACAAAATAAAGTTTTATAGCATAAAGAATTGTTTTTAAATGTTGGACATATTGGCCATTGATTTCATTTTATTGCACTCTAAAATCATAAGCCACTTCAACAGCAAACTCTCATATCCGTAACAGCAAATAAATGAGGAAGAAATGAATAATACATTTTATTTATGTTGCTTCCTGCAAGTTCCATCTAAGCCCATCGGGTGAAGATTTAATTTTCATTGCACTGTGTAGCTAGCAGTCACACGTCCATAATCTACAACAAAGTAAGACAGATACTTGCATTGCTGCATTTAAAGAACGGAAAAGTAAGAAACTGCTCTTGGACTGAAGAAGGCCCTTTTTCTTGTTTTTTGAGTTTGGTTTTTACCCAGAGATCCCACCATGGGCAAGTATGAGGAGTTTTTTATTCTAGTGGAGGTAGTTGAATTTACATTTTCTTTAGGCATCTAAGGAAATGGTGAATAGCTAGAAGATTAATTCAGGTGTCCAACTTAACTAGCTTTGAAAATGAGTGTCGATGTGATTTCTTTGCAGATGACACACAGGTGTTGGCACATCCTCTTGCTTATTTCTACCACAGTCATTGAACGTATGTACCACACAAGCCTTAAGAATTCCATTTGACTGTCTTGGCAGCACTTAGATAGCTATCTGGATGTAAATAAAATGAAGTACCCTTCTCTAGTGCACTCCCTTTCCCATCCAGAAATGCAACCCAGGGATAAAGCAAGTTTTGTGGGTTTTTTGTTTTGGTTTGGTTTTTGTTTTGTTTTATGTTTGTTTTGTTTGTTTGTCTTTTGTTTTTTGTTTGTTTGTTTGTTTTTTAACAACCATGGTCGTGTGTGTCCTCTGCTGCCTTTGCTGAAACATGGATTTGAGGGGTTATTATCAAAATAGTTACACAGTGTTAAAGGAGTTAGAAGACAGAAAAGGGAGTAGACATAGATCAGGATAACAAACTAAAGCACTGTTGTGGCAGCTTTCCAGGCAGTCGAACCCCTCACTAAGCTACAGCCAAATGTTTGCAGCTAACCCAAGTGCTTATATGCACATTTTCCAGTGCCTCTTTTCCCTGGAGTTTTTCTGTGCTAAGGGTGGTTAACCCACTGCAACATAAGATACAGAGCTGCCTTTTGTGATGCCTGTAGCCTCTCCTGTGGCACAGATGAAGCAGAGGCACAACCCAGACCTAGAATACCCCATATATCTGGATTATGAATAGTTCTGACTCAGCATGGCTGAGTGGCCTTCACTTCTCTATAGCTGAGTTTTCCCATCAGCTATGCAGGTGGAACCCTTTCCTGATGAAAGACTTTCAGCTCCCTCCACCGATGGCAGCCTAAGGGCTGGGGATTGCTAGTAATGTTATGCAGCATGAGGGTGTGTCCACCTCGTTCCTGTGGCATTGCAGCTTGGTGCTGCACATAAAACAGCTCTTCCAAAGGTTCCTTCTTGTTCACCGCAATCAATAATTTTAAACATTTCATTCTCTCTTTGAAATAAATTCAAAGCTCAGATCTTGGCTCATGGTTTCTCCATCTCTGTGCTCTGCTGATCTTCTGACCTCCCAATGCCTTCCCCAGCCCGTTGCTGTAGTCAGCTGCTGCCTTTTCATCATCTCTAACAGAAGATTGACTTCCACAGGCTTACTCAGTATTGAGCTGCACTAGGCAAGTGCCATCTGAGCACTTGACATGATGTTCACAGAAAAGGAAATTAAAATTCTGAATTATTTACCATCTTCCTGAGTGTCTTCTCCTTGGAAGAAAGGGTGAACTTTGCATCTCACACAGGACGCTGCCACTCACAAGTCTTAAGACTTTGGGGGGTTGTTGCCAGGTTTCCCCACTGACATACGTTTCCTTTGAATGTTGGGATGCAGCTTTGCCAGTCAAGCAGTGATGCTGAACAACAATAGCACTATACATGATCAGAAGTATTTTTTCCAGCCAGCAGCTCTTGACAGTACAATGCCCCCTCTCATCAGGCAATGCCTATGGATGTGCAGAATACAAAGTCAGACTGTGTGCAGGAGCTGTTTAACAGAACAACACTATGCACTTTACCAGCTATAGGCGACAGTGGAAAGGGTAGCAGGTCATGGAAAGTCAGGCTAAGAACAAAGTTTAGTTCTTAGCTACAGTCCAAATCTCACAACAGCTATGCTTATCATGCAAAGACCTGTTCAGTAAGAGAAGCCTCCCCAAAACGGTATTACAGAAGTGTTCTGTCACATAAAGTATATTTACCATATGGGGAAATGGGTACAGCACAGTCCCTCAACAGCAGGGAGGCTCTCTGCTATAGGAGAAAAGATCTTCTGGTAATGCCTCTAGAGAGATTTCTGAGGAGTCAGCTCTGGTGTAATGGAAGGCTATAGATCTGCTCCGAAGTGTCTTTTTCAGTAAAGGTGACTGATCCATGGGATGTGCAGGTCTATAGTATAATGCTTGTGTTTAACATCAGGTTTCCACACTTAACCCCGCAGAAATCTCTTCTGCCCCTACACAAGTGTTAACTACACAGTGTGAGAAAGGAGATATTTTTTGGACCCTACCATGTTTTTTACTCCAAGTCTTGACAGAAACCTGAGGCTTAGAGCTCAGAGGCACCATGCTTCATAACAAATGGTCCTAAAATCCTGTTAGGATTTAATAATTCACTTTCCACATGAGAATCAGTCTGGGAGATCCCATGGTCCTCCTGTTTCTCCCACGTATCCAAGGTGGGAGGTAACAAACAGTGGTTGTGATATGTCTTTGCTGATAGAGGCAGCACATCCAGCTGAGTGCCACAGGGGTGTCTCTGTCCTTCGAGGTTGCATCGCAGTGATGAGGTGATAACCCATCAATGTGTTTTCTCCATAGGATATAAATGAGATGAACACCCTCAGGGGAATTAACCAAGGTACTGCAACTCCCTCTCCAGGCAGTGACCCTCCTGAGCAGACAAGCCTTCTCCATGTGATCTTAAGCCAGGGCAGTGAAATGTATGCTTTGCTTTAAACCAGCCATCTGCTGTCCCAGTAAATGAGAACTGCTTTAGCTGTTTGTGTGGGACAAGCCTGTCCTACGCTTACCAAGTAGGACAGCGAGAAGTTTGCTTGGGCTTGGCTGAAGAGGGTCTGTGTGTGTACAAGTCTGGGTAGCAAGGAACCCTCTTGTGAGTCCTGGTGCAGTGTGACTGTGCAGTGTCTTTGCTCAGCTGTAACTGCTGGGCTCCCCTGGGCAGAAGAGGAAAGAACCATACCTCCTGTATGTCCAAAACCCCAAAACAAGGACTCGAGAGTGCCTGTGAAAGGAACTTCCATTTTCTGGGGTTTTTCTTTGTTGGTCATCGTTACAGCTGCACATGGCAACAAATTCAGCCTCCCAGTATCTGTGTAGTGGAGAGCAGGGCCACCCTGCTGTGGAACAGGTATGCAGCCCCAGGTTTGTGCCCTGTATCTTTAGGAGACCATCAGGGGGAGGAGAAAGAGCAGATGTTTCCCCAAATACTTAAGCTGCTTGTCACATACATTTTGCAGTAGTAATGTTACATGTTAGCTCAGTAGATATAAATGACCAGAAAATCAGAGAATATAGTGAAGATGCACTGACAAAAACACTGACAAAAGATAGGGTGACTTGGCTGGAGTTAGTAATGCAGGAAAATACTTTCATCCTTTATTGCTATAATATGCTTTTGAGTGTGTTTGTGTGTGTGTGTGTATTTTTAACAGCTTGGGAGTAGAATAAAACTAACTTCATTTCCTTGAAGAAAAATAACCAACTGTGACAGAAAGTGTATGTTCAGCAATTGCATTCCACATCTATTTTCTTTGCTTTTTAAATTATTTATACAATTACACCACCAACAGCTTCGTGGCCCTTTGCACCCAATGCAAAAGTTGGATGGGATTCACTCTTTTGTCTTTGTCTCACCTACTGTGTGCGGAAACTGGAGGATCTAGTATATAAAATAGAGTGCAATAAAAGAAATGACAGTCAATCATATGAGAAACATGAGATTTATATGGCATGAATACCTCAGAGCAAAAAGAAAAGAGTTTATTTTTGGTGAGGGAGAAGTAAAACAGAAAAAGAATAGAATGATATAAATGCTCTAATAAAAAGTGTAAATAGATCATACTCCTAGACTTGCTTTGCTGATTAAATCCTAATAAGAAAACACACTTTTTTTTCCCGTGATTTAAATACAGTAACATTAGTTGTTTTTCAATGATGAATTCACAGTTTGATGGCTTGAATTTAAGAGAATGGTGAAATCTGCATAGCCTGCTTCATCATCTTGTGACCCAGGCACTACTCACTCACCTGGACCATACTGGTAAGATAAAAATATAAAGGCAAAGAACCTGAGGCTGCACCTTCTCCTGATTATTGCTGATAGCAACATGTGTTTGTCTGTTCGGTTGGGGAATTATTATCTACTTAATACTGCGTAATAGAAATGTTAGAAGGGAAAAAAAAAATAACACAGACACAATTTTTGATGTGAAATCTAATCACTGTGTGTCACAGAAATGATAAATAATTGTTCTTGAACTGTAAAATATCCTTACAGTTCACTCTTTAGCAGATTTCTGTAAGACTGCAGATCAAGAAAAGATGTACCTTGTGTCTCTGGGAATTTCCCTGTTGCATTAAAGAAAATTAAGACAAATGAGTAACATGATTTTGAAATGTTTTCCAAGGTTTGCAACAATACCATCAAATGTTAGACTATTGCTAATGAATCTGTCCTTTGAAGGGTATACATTTCTAGTTTCTAGTTCCTCTAGTTTCTACACAACCTTCTCTAGAAATAATACACTGGATTGAAACATTCTACTTTAAACTGACATTTTCTTGCACAGTGATATTTAAGTGACAATCTGAGTTAAAACAGCAACTGGAAACTAAGCACTGACATTTTGAAATTAAGCACTTCAGTTAGTTTCAAAATGTTGTTTTGGAGAATGGAAATATTTTCTCAAAATTTTTGTTTTCCCAGGGGTGCATGGGATTCTTTAAATTAGAGAATGCAGAAACTTTTTCCCTGTACTAGTTGATGTACTTTGGAATTTGAGAATGAAGCCGAGGCAGGTCTCCGGAAGAAAACCGAGTGGCTACAAAGAATAATAAACTCTAGGGTATCTCTCCATCAGTGTTTTCATATGACACATTTTATGCATTTTGCAAAGCTTTTCAGAGTAGGAATAGAAGCAAACTATACAAATCTGCAGTCTTAAGCAACAACATATCCTGATTTCTGACACAGACCAAAGAGGAATCAAAACAGTTTTGTCCGGCTTCCATCCATGCCCAGGGGAGGTAGCTTAAAACCCACACTCTAGCCTACCTTTTTTTTTTTTTTTTTTTTAATATGTTCTTGGCTGATGGAGTTGTAGCTGTGTCACTAATCTGTCTTGGAGCACTGAGGTCTAACAAGTTCAAGCTCTTTTCTTCCAGACCGTTACTTCTCTCCAATGAGTCTGATTTTCTGCAAGTTTTCTTGAGATGAAAAGCCTTGAGAAAAACTCAGGTTCCTTGTGCTGGATCCAGAGCTGACACTAATTTTGCTAACCTTAGAAGCTCTAGCATCTGATGTGGTAGGCTGGTCTCATCCTGCTCCAGTTTCATCACTAAAGGTTTGCAGTTTAACCTTACATGATTGTTTTCATTTGGAGGAGCTGGTTTCACCTGGATGTTCTAAGGACACACCTGAGATTAGCAGAAGTAGTAATGTAGGGTTGGTAATCACTGTCCCAGCCTTAGTGCTGACACGTAGACACTGGGATTGACCATGTAGTAAGGAGTGCATAAGGGCTGACTGTTTAAAATTTAAATAAACAAATAGCAGGCTAACTCAGCCCTTCCCCAGCCATACAATACTTTTTTTCACCTCTTCCTAGTCTTGCCCTAGCAAAGGCTGTTATCAGACTTGGCTTTCCAGCCTGCTCCAGTGTTCTCTCAACCTTGCTGCACCAGGCTTAACACACAGCACAAACAACATATGCTTTTGCTATTCCCCCACTGCTCTTTACCTCCCTGCCCCCTAAGCCTGAACATGTTGATAAGAAAGCACAGTGTGTTTCTGTGTATTACACTGCTGTGCTTCACTGTCTGCTACAGGCAGGAAGCCAGTACTGACTCTCTGGTGCACAGGAGCCTTGGTTTCCCCAGGGTTCATGTGCCTCTTCCATTCAGGTGCTGGCTTGCAGGCTTTGCACTGTCCCAGCACAAAAGCACAAGTCTGGACATTCTTTTGATTTTTTATTAGTAGCTGATTAATGCTGGTAGCCAAGTAGAAAATGAAACAGTTATCCTTGAATACAGTGAAACACAAATGGAATTGACAGCTGCTCCAAATACCCTGAGTTAGCTTCTCATTTTCTTGGGGAATGGGAGAAGGTTCATTTTTCAGGACTTTGCTTTCATCTTGCCCTGTGAGCAAATGCAGTGTGAGTGCAGCCACATCCAGCTGTACAGATGTTAGACAGAGTACTCCATCTCACAGGGCTCAATACAGCACAAGCTCTGTATAGCACATAGACATCCCCTTTCTTCATTGCTCATTCTCTTTCAGTGATTATGTGATAGTGCAAACACATGCTTGTGAATCCATAAGGTTCCTGACTTGCTGGTAAGCAATAAGTTGTACTGGGTAAATGAGAACCCAACACTTTCATGATCATTCACTCTTCCCACAGGTTTCAAAGGTGTGTGTGTGTACGTGAACAGGGAAAGGGTACTGCCCTCTCCTCACATTGAAAAAAGTGGGGTAACATCAAAGGTATAAGTTCATATATGGATTTCAAGTTTGAAGGTGTGTTGTTTTTTTTTTTTTAACAGGGCCTGTAGCTATAGGACAAGGGGTAATGGTTTCAAACTGAAAGAGAGTTGATTCAGATGAGACATAAGAAAGAATTTTTTTATGATGAGGGTGGTCAAGGAACAGGTTGCCCAGAAAGGTGTCAGATGCCCCAACCCTGTAGACATTCAGGGTCAGGTTGGATGAGGCTCTGAGAAACTTGATTGATTGAGATGTCTCTGTCCATTCCTGGGGGATTGGACTAGGTGATATTTAAAGGTTTCTTTCAGTCCAAACCATTCTGTAATTCTATTATTTTTACCAGGCTAGTTCCTTTAAAATGCATATTTTCTGGTTCCAATATAAAACACTGTAACACTTGTCTTTATAGCATCAGATAAGACTGCTGCAGCCATTGTTGGGCTGTGACAGAATATAAGCAGGTCCAGAGAAGTTTCTCCTGATCCCCTAAATGGCTGCCCTTAAAGTGGGGCTGGGGATGTAGGAGGACTGTGAATGTTCAGAAATAATGTTATTGGCATGCATATCATTTAAAAATACCCAGAAGAATCAATTTGCTCTCACTGATAGCATTTTGCTATTTGGCTCAAGTTTTGTGCAGAACAATTTTTTTCCTCCAATTTGAACTACAGCAAATGTGTCATAAGATTAAATACTTAAATCTTCACATGGTCATGTAATACTAAGAGCTGAAGCTTTACAAGGCACATGAACATATGAGTAAGCTGGCAGACACAAAATGTAGTTCATTAAAAAAATGAAGCTTCTTTCCTGCCTTTTCAGGTCCAGCAGCAGCAGAGTTGGGACTTAGCCTTGGGTAATGAGTTCGTCTCTGGTTTGTTCTAAGAGCAGCATAGCTGTTCTATGCTGTCTCATGGAAAATGGGGTATTAAAAGAGTAGTGCAGAAAATGGTGTATTAAGAATGCTGTTACTAGGTATAGGCATAAGGTATGTTAGAAAGGGTGTAAGACAATAGTCTGCCTTTGTATGCCATTCAGCAGCCAGTTCACCCCACAGGGACTCAGTGGTGCTGGTGTGTCCAGCACACGGTTAGTGGCAGCCAGTTGGTGGCAACCAGATGGTGTTGGCCAATTGTCCCTGTCCCATTAGAAATGGCTCCCACAAAGAGTCTGCTGCCTCTTTACCTTAGTATTACAGTCTAGACTGGCACTGAACCTTTTACTGTACACTCTTCTGGCCTGAACATGACATTCCCTTTTTTCCATCCAGATCAACGTCTGGATGCTGCTCTCCTCAGCAAGCAAACAAAAGTCACTTGGAAAGTGAGGGAAATATTGACTGCACTGCATGTGTTCCTTTTCTTTGATGAAATGTGTATTAAGTGCATACCTTAAATCACTCCAAACATCTCCTTTAAAAATTGAGGGATCCAGAGCTCCTATAGCTTTTTAAGAGAAATGTCATTCTGACCTGGTTCCTTTGCGTTCAACTTTGACTTCCGATCTTTAGAACTCTACCTAGCTTTGTTCCAAGTCCTCTGACTTTAAATACCTTGCATGCTCACAGACTTGTCTCTAGTTATTCGCCCTGGAGTTTGCTGGTTCTGTTCCATCTGGCACTCACCTCCTCTGCTAGTCAAGATGTATCCTCTTTTTGAATGTGCCTCTCAGATATTTCTGTTTGCAGTTATGCTGAACCCATTTCAGGATTGTATCCATGTACTTTAATTTTTGCCTTGCAAACAAAGTTGATTTTTTCTTCTCTGTTAGTTTCTTTTTTTTTTTTTTTCTTTCTGTTATCCTCTGTATTTTTGCAGTTTCTTTGTCTAAGAGCAGGGCTGTGCTAAACTCTCTTGCACTTTTCTCTGACCAGGCACTTTCTGTCTCACTGTGTGATAAAGCCATATTATTATGTTGTGAATACTAGTATGACTTTCTTGTACTCAAGCCTCGCTAATATTTTGGATTTTTTTTCTTTCCTCCTAGTGATTTATGTTGGGTATGCAATTATCTTAATTATGTATTGACCATGTTCATGGTTAATTAAGCATATTTGCATGCACCATTTTAGTAGCTGCACACTATAAATCTTGTTTTGAAATGATGGCTCTCACTGGTTAATAGATTAACTCGTTACACTGAAGATCGTATCATAAATTCAGTAGAAGTTATCCATTTCACATCTCTACCAGCTGGATATGGGTCCATTTTCATCGAACAGTAGTCACTGAGCTACACAAGTTTTCAAGGAAAGAAATGGAAAGCTGGGTCATGATGGGTGATGTCAAGGACATCTCACAGACCCTGTAAGAATAGCAAAATTTGCACCAGTCTGTGTCTAGCCTAATTAATGGTTCTCCCTTGTTTTGAATAAAAAGGGAGGAACAATTCAGCCACTACGGGCACTGCTGCCTTTCTCCTCAGCACTTCCTTCAGTTCAAAGGGAAAAACATTAGCTATGATTTCCCTTCTCTGCCTTTCCTTTCTTTGCCCAGTTGCATAGGAGGAACAACAACCGTCACAGGGAGTGATTTTATACCTCAGACTCATCTTCAGTGTTCCAGGGTCAGGAGGAAAATGAGCTATACCTGTCAGGTAGGGCCAGACTGTGAGGCAGGGAAAGAACTATAACCTTCCCTTTAGTTTGTTTACATAGACAGGAGTGAGTGAAAGGTTTTATTTCCTGTATTTGTCAGACTTGGTCTTGAAAAGGGAAATGTCCCAGTTGCCTGCAGCTGTCCTTCAATTTTGTTGATTATCCTTCTGCATTTTCCCTTTCCGTGCCAGTAATTTCCCGGGGCTTATTTCCTCAGGGTTTTCCAGCCTTTTGATCCTCTCCAGCATCTTCCAATATATAGCCTAACTGACTTATCAAACCTAAGCATAAAGAAGTGTCTCTTAGTGCTGGATTGTGCATCTCTAAGATGAGCTGGACAGGAGGAGCAGCATTACTGGGTGGAGATCAAAGAGCAGACTTCAGCCTTACCTCCTGCTCACTCCTTTGTTCTGGAGAATCTAGTATATCTACCCTATGTGGTTTCCCACCCGTGTTTGTCACCAGCTCCTGACAGTCCCTGACTTCTGCAGGAATGGGAGGAACATGTTTTTCTCCACTCTGTTGCTGCCCATTTCCTTATATAAGTGAGGCACCACTTTCCTTCTCATGGTATGGGGAGAATGAAAGCCTTTTTATTTCCTTCACCCACTGAGTTGGAGCAGTGTCAATTTAGTTCTCAGACAGTGTGTCACTCCAGCAAATAAATAAATAAATCCCAATGCTCTCCTTCAGCTTTCACAGGCCTGCACTTTAGCATTTGATTTCTGAGGCTCCCTCTGTAGCTAATTGAAAAGGTCTGTTTACATTTTGTTTCTAAGACATACCAACTATCTTGTGTATGTACACCATGGGCAGGGAATTCAAATGCTTACAATGTGGCTTTACAAAGAATTCATAAGTCTTTAAAGAGAAATGGAGTTCCTAAGCTTAAGCCTCCAGTCCATGGTTGCACTTCTGAGTCCCTTTTTTGTTTGTTTGAAATCCTTCTTGTTCATAAGAAGACAATTTTTTTTTTACTCCCTAAAACAATTTTTCTTTTTTGTTTTTTTTTCTGGAGTTTGTGAACAATGGGATTGCAAATAGCAAAATAAGTGGTTACAACATGTAATTATAACCAGCAGCTGAGCATGTCTGGAAGGATTGTTGCAGCCACAGTGACACCAAGTCTTTTACACTCAAAGGTGACAGATCTGCCAGTGGGGTTCAGATATCCATACTGTCACAATGGCTTCAAAGTTAGGGGCCTGGCTGCAGAACAGTTTACTGTCGTGTGGATGTGTTTGTGTGCAAGCTGTGGATTTTCTGGTGTGGGTTCTGGGCTCTGGCAGCAACTGCTACTGCATCTGTGATCCACAGCTGAAAGCCAGAGCATCCTGGGGAGAGCAGAGGAGGCAGGGCATTGCCTCTTCCTCCTCTGGCTTTTTGGCTGTGCTGGACAGAGAAAGCAGTAGTTAGTTAAGAATTAGTCTTCAAGTCAGTATCAGTTTCACAGTGAGGGGAATGGTTACCATATTGGATTTCAGCATCAGTAAATATTGATGTGGTATCTCTCTCAAAATGAAGATGAAACCACTTTAGGCTCTTAATTACGTGCCACATGGGCATCATGCAACAGATTTGGTTAATCGACATCCTGGGGAACTGACAGGGTATGGAAGAGGGAAACACAGTTTATTTGGTAGGGTGGTTAAAGAGAGTGAGCCTGGAATAACTGAAATTTTATGGTGTATAAAGACATAATTAGGCAGATCCAAGACACTCTTTTAACATAAAATAGTGCATCTTACTTCTGGAACTGGTACAGGAATGGAAATAAATCAAAGAAAAATTGTTCCCAGAAAGCTATGGAACAGTATTCTTGAGGAACGAGACCAGAAAAATAGGGTTCAGTACATTTTAAATTGGCTTAGTCCAAGAAGCAGCATGATGTCTCACAGGTACAATACAACAGATGCAATCATCTATTGTATCTTTAACAAAGTGCATCTGGAAGCCTGTAAAGATCTAAAAAGTTTTTATGAGCTTAAGTTTGTTTTGTACTTCTTTCCTTTGAAAATGTTTTATTTTTCTGAAAGCAGCTAAAGGGAGAGTAAACACACATATCTTTTCAGTGTAAAATAAAAGTCAAAGTAGTTTGTAATGTTAAATATCATGTTAGAATATTTTTAATGGGAACAGGCTGCCCAAGGAACTGATTGAGTCACCATCCCTGAAGCAATTTAAAAGACATACAGATGTGGTGCTTAGGGGTGTACTTGGACTTACTGGTGGACTTGGTAGTGCTGGGTTAACAGTTGGATTTGACCATCTTAAAGCTTTTCTCCAACTAAACCCATTCTATGGTTCTGTGATTATTGATAGGAAGACTTGATCATCATTGTTATTCACGTGGAAAAGATGAGAAAAAAAACAAACTTTGAAGATATTGAGGAGGGGTTTGGAAAACACAAGCAATATCAACACTGCAGTCTTATTTCAGAAGTAGGCTGTTGGTGTCTACTCCCCTTGCTGCTGTAGGGTAGCATCCTCTGGCCAGAACTACAGTCAGTGTAGAAGGTTATATTTTAATGAAGCTGATGGAGTCTTCAGGGAGCTGTCCTGACTTAAACCCAGAGAGGGTCTGACCTAATGTATTACAAAAGATAATATGCTTGATGTAAAGAGGGCATACATTTGTATCCTTATTGGCCATCTGTCAGTCCAGCAGCAGCAGTGATACTGACGTAAGGAAAGCTCTCTGCAAAACAAAGATATTGGTGGCATTTGCTGCTATGACAGGTCCAGATAAAGCTTTACATAGTGCAAAATGAGTCAGTGTCCCCTCTTAATAACTTCTTTGAATTTTCTACAAATTTCTGTGAGATTTGACACTTTTATGTGGTGGGTCCTTTTGTGAAAAAACAAAATTAAAAAAAAGATTCAGTACTGTCACCTGGTAACTACAATACTGAAAAACAGCCCGGTTCATTCCACTTGATCTATAGTTATTTTTATGCCCTTTATTACTGCTCTGTCTTGAGCCAAATTCTGAACTGAAAAATAGTAGTATAAACCCAGCACAGCTCCACTGGTAGAGGTAGAGATGGATAGATTACTCTTAAGTATAACCTGCTATATTTTCATTTTTCAAGCTATGTAAAGGTCAGTATTTACCGCAAATAATGTTATTTATCTATTTTTTGATGAAACTCATCACTTATTGCAACATAAATATGAATTAGGCTGCTGTTCAATACAGTTACAGCAACCATTTGTCTGGATGTTCTGCCTGGAAATGCTGTCTGAACAGAATTTAAGATCTTTTTTGCAGATTATCTAGGATTTCTATATATCATCCCTAATGGAGCAGCAGGTCTAATGATGCTGATTAAGTATCCACATCCCATCTAGTAAATGTGCTCCTTATGCAAGAAGAACAGACACAAAATAATGCAGACTCAGATGTATTTCTGCAAAGAAAACCCTGAAAAAAACAGTACTAATGAAACTGTAATATTACAGAGAACTGTAATCCAAAACAGTTTTTAAAAGTTGTGGCATATTGTAGGGAAGTCCCTCAAGAATGTGAAGTTCTCAGTTCTTCAAAGGTAAAGAAAGGGAAAGTTATTTTATTTTTCCCTTTAGGTTTCAGGAGTTTTGTTTATTTGTTTGGTTGTTTTTTTGTTCATTATTGCAGCTGATTGAGTTCAGCATTAACTTTACTATTCCTGTTTCATTATATCTGTGCAGATAGCTATTAAAACTATACAGAAAATCCTAATAATCTGTACCATATGCACATGAAGAGAGCTGTCTCTCCAAGGCTGGGTCAACAGCTTCCTCTCTCTTCTGTCTTGGTAAGCCAAAGCACAATTTATTACTTCTTGATTTTTTATTAGAAAGTAAATTTGATGTGTTCTTCTTCCAGGGTCCATATGAGATTAGAATTCTAGACACCTTCTACTACACAGAGTTTTGGTACTTGCTGTGTTGAGAGCAGTGAAGCTCAGAGACTTTCACACTGTTCAGTAGCTGAACAGGAAGTTCTACACGTGTGCAAAGGTTAAAATATAAAAAAGGAAGTTTCCCATTTATAGCAGCTGCTCTTTCTGCTTGGAGTTCAACAGCAATGCAAATAGAGTAGTTGCACCTCCATGTAGTCCCCGTCAGAGGGGTTTTATAAATAATGCCTAAACCCCTCAACAGCCACCTGACAAGTGCTGTGCCCACCGAAGTCACTAAGAGTCTTTCCCTTGACTTCACCAGCTTTGGGTTAAGTCCTGTAAGACAACTGCATTAATAAGGTTTGCAGAACTATATGCTCCAAGTTATAAGCAATGTGTCTTATTCCTGTCAGACCAATAATAACAAATGTAAAGTCAGATAAGGAAAGAACTCACATTCAAATTACAAGCTGAATATACCTTTCTTTTCACTTTCTCTGACAGCAGATAAATCAGCAGGTCCATGGCAAAGGGACAGTTGGCTCATCCTGCCCCTCTTCATACCCTCATTAGATGAGGAAGTCTTCACCTATGCTTGGTGTTGCCGTGCTCTGCTGTGTGGAACAGGGATGAGCAGCTGGTTGAAGCTGGGAGGAGAATGCATGCTCTTCTCCAGAACTTTCCTACACAATTTGGAGTCCAAAACTACCCCTGCACATTGATTTCATCCTCGCAGTTAACATGCCATGTTTCTCAGCTGTGGGTAGCAAAGCAGTGAAGGGCAAGATGGCCAGCGTTTAAGCTGGGACTATTAATTTTGGGAAAATGAGTTTAAGATGGATAGGGGGGCAGAAACACACTACCTTACAACCCTCCCAGCCTACAGCATACATCAAATCTGATCCTAGTGATTCCAGCATTAATTTTGGGCTTTCTGGGAAAGAAAGTCTTCTATCTTCCATATATTAACAGTCTGACCAGTTCATATGCCTGCAGTTGCCTCCAAACAATCCAGCTTAAAATCACAGATTTGTCCCTGAAGAATTCAGTAGAACCTCACTCTTAGCCTATGCAGTTGAAGCAAAGGGAATTTGCTGTACTGTGTGAAACATGTTTCAACCCAAAGGATATGATCATAATCTTATGATAAAATGAGTACCTCACTAGTTTCATATTTATGCAAGTGTTAAGGGGATTTTCTGATGAGAGGAAAGAGGTAAGATTATTGCAAGTTAGGCTTATGAAATAAATATGCAGCTTTCTTGTATTCTCTTGGCCAAATTTAAAAAAGTTAGAGGTTTCACAATTCCTTCACCACGTAATCCTGTCTTCATGCTGTCAGTATCTTAATGGTCTAATGGTTGGATCTTGCTACTTACTATTTTAAAAGAAGTTATTTTTCTAATAAGAGTTTTGCTCTCTTAGGGCAAAGTTGAAAAACTGCTTTTAAAGATATTTCAAAAGTTTTATGATTTTTCAGAAGCTTCATAGAGGCTAATCAATCTCCAAGACATCTGGAATTAACTCTACAGTATTCTCTCGGTGTTTCTGAGAAAGTTAATTAATATGTGGCAAGTGAAATTTTCAGTTGTTTTTGGAAACAGACACAGGAGGAATGTCTTAGATGAATCAGTGCACAAAATTAGTTGGAGAACCCTTATTATTTTCATTCATCCAAGCTGGGAGACCATGTGATTACTTACAAGTAGGTTTTTAAGTGTTGGCTTACAGAGCTGAACCAGTATCTGATGCAATGTGCTGCAGCCAGGGTAATCTGTTAAAGAACTGAGACCTGAAGAACATGACTGGGCTCCCACAAAGTATGTGGTGCTCATGTTGCATTTTTCTCCTTGACCCTCTGAGTTAAAAAGAAAAAATTCAGCTTCTTAAAACTTCTGCTATTTCCTCCTGTGCTTACATTCCTTTTTGGAAAGAGAAGATGAGACTGAGTGAACTAGCAGATCTTGTGGTCTTTAACTGCACCTTCAATGGCCTTCCCAGAAGTGTCATTCTTTCTGCAAATCCATCTTTTGCCCCTCTTCCTGCAAGTATGGAGGGTGGTGAGATTCCTGGAGTATCCTGCAGCAATTCACTGCGGCACCATGGAGAGGCAATGGTAATAAAGGAAAGGAAACTGCATATGCTCGTCCTTCTCCCTGTCACTTACCTCACAGGAGTGTCATCAGCATAAAGGGGAAGTAATAAAATTGGAGTAGAATTCTCCCCTTCAGACCTCACTGTTCCTTTTCAGAGACTAACAAGGATCACATTCCTTCTGCACATATTTATAGCAGACAGTAGTGCACTTGTCTCTAATGTATGGGTATGACTTCACAGAATGAGAATTAACAGTAAACTTTTATAAGCCATGCACTGATGTACTTTTCATGTGTTATTTCTGCAGAAATTTCTGCAGAAGTCATCCCGTCTCCCCCTTACTCACTGTAAATAAACTACACAGGTCCAAAGATGCATGAAATTCACTGTAAAATCTGGATGGTCCTGTGTTTTCTGTCTCTTCATTCTTAAATCCTGATCAGGAAAGTGGAAGAAATGCTCTAGGGGATTATTATTAGCCTCAGTGGTCTGTGAGGTTAACAGATGAGACGATGGGAAGAGCATACATATTATGCTAAATAAAAAACTAATGAAAGTCAATCTTAGAAGTTACATTTTTTTGAGAGCAGCAGAAAGACTGAAATGGGAAAACAAATATGAAGATGGTGCACTGAACTCAAAGCACTGTGGATCATTTTTCTTTATGTCATCATCATAAACTGAGAAGAACAAAGAAAAGAAGCCTATAATTGACAATACATGATTTCTCCAACACCTCCTACACTTGCAAATCCTGAATACATAATTTTTGGTGCAAGCAAGTTTTATGAGCGTCTAAGCAACACTTAGGTTACTCTTTTTGGTTTGTAAAAGAGCTCATTTCTGCTTTATGCTGCTATTCATTACAGTTACCATAGGTCCTAAGTCTTGCAAGAATTGCCTTGTTAACAAGAAGAGAAGAATGTGCTCCATTAAATCAACAGGAATAAGTATGGCAAGTATTGACCTATCTGAGATGAGGACAGGTAAAAGAAATGCATAAAATACACTTTGGTTCTTCAGTGAGGACATTTGGGAATTTAGGTCTTCGTTCTCCTTGTTTATTTGTGAGCTGAAAAGGGAAAATATAAAGAACTCTCTGGGCTTAAAACAAAACTTTTGCTACCTAACCTAGCCAAAGAAGATACACAGAGAAAGAAAACAAGGTAATCAGAACTGGAACCTAAAACTCCACTAACAACTCTGACAGAAAAAATAATACAACTACTTTCTCATAAACCACAAGTGTAAGGTTTGGCATTTACAAACTACCACTCGTGTTGCTTGCACTGTTTCCAAGTGGCTCCTTGTGCATATGAATCTGACCATCTTGAGATTAAATATACTCAGACTGATGGATCTTTGAAGGTTAACTTGGGCATTTGTGGCATGCTGGTGTCCTAATCCATCACCAAAGTGTTGTAAAATTATTTGCTGTAAAATGAAGGAACAGTACTATTTATGAAAAAGAAGCTTGCAGGTTAGAACTTCAGGATCTGAACACATAGACTAAAACATCCGTTTTGGAGTGCTGGTATAAATTAATTATTTAACTCACAGCTAATCACATTAATTTAAAACAAAGTAATAAATTTGGCCCAAAAGTGGAAGAAAGGAACATTAAATATTTACCTAGTATAATCCTATTGTTTTAACAATGTAGTGAATATTAGTTCTTAATTATAAATATACTGCTGATACTTGCCAAAGTGGCACCCTGTGAATAATGAAAATGTGTGGAGTGTTAGGAAAGAGCACTTTATAACACAATAAATATGAAAGTCCCATTAAAAAAGTGAAAATGAGTGGGGGTAAATCAGCGACAGTGAAGAATGTGATGGTTTACACTGGCCATGTGACTGCAGGGCTATGACTATTATTTTTCTGATTGCTTATTATCCCTCTCATGCCTTCCTTTTGTTCTCAGCATTCACTGGTTGCATGCTTGAAAGTTTTGGGCACAACAAGGATTTCTATGTTATATCTCGGTCTCTGTATTCAGAACTAGTAGCCTTGGCTGGGGTTTGTAGGTCTTGATACTGTACAAGTGACTGGTTAAATGTAATTAATAAAAATAGACCAAAATACAGTAGGACAGGGGCAGTGGTGGCGATGGGGAAATAGCCTGGAATACAGAAAGAAGCAGGCATATTGGGTGATAGAGCTGGCAGTCTAAGAAAAGAAGGCTGTCAAGACTTGTCTTGATGCAGCAGGGGCCCTTCTTTGTAAAACAGTTATTGCTTGCAGCTGTATGGGCTGCTCACTTGTATTGACTATGTGGCTATGCCACAGGCAGTCCATACAATGGAGGAGAGACAGACTCACAGTCCTTGAAAAATGTAATGGGGTTAAACTGTCATTTTGGTGGATAAATTTATGGCAAATACTTATTGATTTGACAAGGCAGAAAACTGATGCTGCTTGCTTAGTTTTGTATTTTCAGCATTTAGTATGTGTAAATGTGTATGATATATAGTTGTTTATGCATTAAAATATGACTTAATGGCAGGCAGAGTTTGTTTTTGTGTTTGCCCCAGATGAATTAAGTCGACTCCATAGACTGTCTGATGGAAAACAGGGAGAGGACAAGAGCCTTGAAGCCTCAGTTCAGACCCAGATCTAGGCTAAGTAGATAGTGCCAGAAGTTAAGAACCTAATAGGATAAACTCATCCCTTCACCATTTCAAAGGGGTTGAAATTTACATAATCTCTGTGTATTTCCAAATAATATCAAAACCCTACCAACTCTGCAGGAAAGCCAGAACCTCCATGACCCTGACTCATTGAGTTTTTTGTGCAGCCAATACTTGCCTCCTGACCTGTTTAGATGTGTTTAGATGTGTAGGGACATTTTTCATGTGGATAAAGCTGCTCTAAGCATGTGTTGTAGACTTCTCTGATGCACTGGGCTCAAAGTGCTGTGAAACTCTCTCAATTATTACCTTCTATGCAATCAGAAATAGGTTTATCTGAGACATGCTGCTTAGTTAAGCAAGAGGGAAACAGCATATGGAAAAGAGTTATGACCTTAGGTGGAATGTTGTAATATGCATTCCATGTACATCTGTGACATTTTGTAAGTGATAAATTAAATACTAAAATTAAATAGCCATTATACTGCAAAGGAATGAATTATCTGGGCTTTTTTTGCCAGTTAGATGAGTATTTATTATAATGATGAGTAGGGGCAACAAATACATAAATTCATGAAACATTACTGTTTTCTAATTAAATTATAATAAGATAAAAATTACTGTGATTTGTTTGTTATAGCTATAAAAGGAAATGTGACCTGCTAAAATAAAGTTTGCTGGGTTTAAGTGACATTTACATTCATGTGGTTTGTATTTGAAAACTGGTAAGTAACTATCCTTCTGCTTTCCACAAATTCATGAATCATAGAATCATAGACTGTTTTAGGTTGGAAGATAACTTAAACATCCTGTAGTTCCATGCCCCCTGCATAAACAGGGAAACATCTCACTAGTCCAGGTTGGTCGAAGCTCCATCCAATCTGTCCTTGAACGCTTCCAGGGATGGAGCATCCACAGCTTCCCTGGGCAACATGTTCCAGTGTCTCAGCACCCTCACAGGAAATAATTTCTTCCTAAACACCTAATATAATACTACCCTCCTTCAGCTTAAAACCATTCCCCCTCATCCTATCACTCCATGCCCTTGCAAAAAGTCCCCCTCCCAGCTTTCCTGTAGCCCCTCCAGGCTCTGGAGGCTTTCTTGGGGATGAACAACCCCACCTCTCTCAGCTTGTCTTCATAGGAGAAGTGCTCCAGCTCTCTGATCATCTTTGTAGCCCCCCTCTGGATGAAGTTACTGAAGTCAATGTAATGATCCCCACTTCAGTGTAATTCCATGTATCACATGTGTAAATTGGTAACTCTCAGGATCTCATCTTAGAATTAGTATCGAGACAGTAAAATAGGTAACGTGACCTTGACATACTAAGAGGACCTTACAAGGTCAAAAGTTTGTACACTTCTCTCAGGAGGAACATGTGAAAAATTCCTGACAAAATCTACAGTGAATCATGGACAAATTGACACAATGCCACACATTCACAAAGTGTCTTTTAAAAAGTTACAGGTTATTTACAAACAAAGAGGGAGAAGAACAAAAATCTGAGGATTTAGTTAAAGAGAGAAAAATCCACTTTTAAAAAATTATGAAAATGTACAGATTCCTAGTATCCTAAACTGAGCCCCACACTGTCATAATAAACAGAACTGTAAAGGGGCAAAATATCCCATTTCATCACACATGCTTTCATTTTCATACTTCTACCTCAAAAGACTTTTATTCTTAATCTGGACTAAACATATCCACAAATGGTGCTACTCTGGAAAATGCTACAAATATACATGGTCCTTTTATCCCAAATATCTTTCAAGTGAAGCAAATGCCCAAGGCATAGATGTGGCTTCCCTCCCAACCCTCACCATGAATCTTCTGCTAACCCCAGTGACCAGACTCATAATCTGTTCAGTCTCTCCATCTGCTCATTTAGCTGGCCACAGAAGAAAGGCTTCCTCACTTTTAAAAAATAGTGTAAACATCCTGCTTTAGCTCCTTCCATAGCAAACTGCTTCCTTGGTGATTTACTGTAAAATCAGGTGTTGCAAATAATTGCAGGGTTCTGTTTTTTACTATGAATGAGTAACTGTCTAGATATTTGCCAAAACCACTTTTTTTCATTGTGAGTCTTGAAGTGCCAAGTATGAAATCTAACCCCCAAATGAAGCCATATTATATTGGACCTCCAAAACCTGCAAGGAAGGCTGTGACCATGTTTGAACATTTGGTGCTTTACATTCATATCTATTTTTATTGTTTCAAAGAAAAGGGGTGACTCTTGGTTTGAGCACTTGAGCACATGTGACATACCAGTGTAATGCAGTTGCAAGCTGAATCAAGTCAACTCTTCTGGATGCAGAGCTTTTAGAGGGGTCTGAGCACACAGAAGTATGAGAGAATGCTTCTCCTGCCTGCCCAGAACATCATTCCTTGCATTCCTGTCCCTGTATGCACAGAGGGGCCATGTGTTACCTCTTAGAGAGGAGATAGGAGGGAAAATCTCTGTGCTCTGTGTTGTATCCCCTCACTTTCCAATGTAAGAAACTATGTGGGCTGGAGACCAGTTCCCTCCCAGAGCCATAGTATTGGATAAAAGATTGAATATTTGACCTGGACATCAGTCTAGTATGTCCAAATTCCTGTTCTGCCTTAGCATCTTCACCAGTGGAGTGTATTCACCAGATAATGATGGAAAACTGGGCTTCTGGATTTCTGAAAGACTGTATCTCAGTCCTCATCAACAACCATGTACTAACACTGGTGAACCAGATACATGATGGATACTTTAGAGATCTAGTACTCTTGATCGCAAAAAATCTAATCAACAGCATAGAGATAGCTCTCAGGCTTGATCCAATCACAGATCACTGATTAAAGCTGAATCCAGACAAAACAAGTCTCAGGCAAGGACAAGGAGAAGCAACTGGATGAGTAGTAAATGTACTCCACTAGCACAGCAGTGGATAAATGTAACTTTTTCACCTGTAAGATGATGTCTCAGAAGCTGAGTTGGGACTGGCCTCCCAAAACTAAGTGCACTCAGGAGTATGTGGTACACTCACTCATCTTGCCTTCTCCCAGATCAGTGAACAGCAAGGAGTACGTTTATATTTGAAACCTAATTCTAAGTTTTAATTTTAGACACTCCACTAACACTTCTCCCTCTAGAGGGAGGATGCAGTATGAAGTGTGTGCCCAGCATTATTCATGCTAATCAGTGTGGTACTAGAAGACAACCAGGGACTATGCCAGTGAGGAGAGTGCAAAAACCTTAGCAGTGAGAAAGTCACTGGGATTTGTTTTATTATTTAGAGGGAATTCAGTGGTTTTGTGGTGCATTGCCATTGTTGTTAGGATTTTCTAGAAGAACATCTGTCCATACACCAGGAACTGAATATGCCACTCCTAGCAGAAGACAAATTTCCAGCTTGCATACTGCAGATATAATCTTCCAAAATTGTAATTAAAATTACAGCATCTGCCTGAATGTTACAACTGCCTGAAACTCAGCAGGATGAACTTTTGCAATCCAATCAATTTGGTCTCAGTAAGTTGAACTACTGCTTAACTACAGATTACTTCTGGTAGATAGGTGTGTGTGGGAGAGAGTGGCCAATATGAGTGCTTCCAGATGAGTCAGAGGATAGAAAAAAGTAGAGGAGAGGAGAGGAGAGGAGAGGAGAG
>JAAWXA010000012.1:661420-762529 GCA_038090715.1 Florisuga fusca
GAAGGAAGGAGAAAAGCAGAAGTCATAATTTGTTTGATGACAGCACACTCTACAAATAAAAATTTCTGGGACCATATACAAAGAACAGATACATCTTTTCTTCACCTCTGCTCATGTTTTCTCTGCCAACTTCTACTAATGAGTGAGCTGTATGGTGTGAATTCTGGGCACATGTGTCATCGAGAGTTCATCATCTACCTTGTGAAGTGTAATTTCACATTGCACTGCAGTCCCTGACCCATCTGGGTACTCCAGCTATGGACCCAGCACTTCTGCCTTCCACATGTACTACAATTCCTCCAGCTCTACAAAGAGCTCTGCAAAGGAAGGCTGATGAGGGTGTGAGAGAGACACCACTGGCATCCCAGATGCACTAACTATTCCTCATTTCTAATTCTTGCAGCCTTGAGCATGCTCTTCCAGTAGGGATCACCCTGAAACTGACATGGGGTCCTTTCTAAGGGGCTAGGTTGCTGTTTCCTTGCCCTGTCCTTGAGGATCTCCATGTCCTCTCCATTGCCTCCTGTAAGGACTTTAATTTTCCCCTCCACCTTCTTTCTGAGGTACTTTCAATGCTTTTACAGGGCATGTACTCCAGCTACCTTCCTCTAATCTTTGCCCCAAAAGGACATAATCACCATTTCCTTGTCTTCTTTCGTACCCCAAAAGGGTACAGTTTCCTTATTTTCTTGTCTCAGAGTTGGTTTCTTATGATTTTCTGGTTTTTTTCCTTCACATGTCATAAAATTAAATCCTGGAACATATTGCACAGAGTATCAGTGTTACAAATTTAATAAAATTCAAAAAGGGACTGTAGAAGCATACATAATTTATATGGACATCAGACCCACTCAAAGACCCACTCTAAGTGAACAGCAAAACAAACAAATGAAGTTCATTTTCAAAACAAAGGCCACACAAACCCTCAAGACATAACAACTCATGTTTCAGGATTTAGATTGATCTCTAACAAAGCTAGATTAGGGTGAGACCTAAAGAAGAGGGCAGATAATCCCACATCTGCTCATACAAAGTTTCTTGCACCTTCCTGTCTGTTTCAAAGATGTTTCCTGCCTTACTGGACCAAGCAAGGTTTGGTCTTAACTCCATGAGTGCTATATTGCTCTGAAGGGATGCTTTGGGCTTCTTCTTGCTTGTCTCTTCCTGTTTTTTCGTGGGATCCTCAATTTTCCCGTCTTTCCCGTTCTTTCCTCCCCCATCCCTCCCCATCGCCTCTAATCTTCACAGGGGTTTCCATATTAGTCTGAGTGGCTGGATAGGTCTCAGCCTCCGTCTGGGGGGATTACACTTAATTTATCCTCTTAACTCAGCAACAACTTCCTCACTGAATCCTCTCCCTAGCTTCGACTTCAACCCAGTACTTGGCTGTTACTTCAGCCCTGTCCCTCCCAGGAAAACCAAGCACAAAAAAAAGGAAGAAAACACGAACCCAAGTGTCAATGNTGTGCCTCTGTGTGTGTGTGTGTGTGTGTGTGTGCCTCTGTGTGTGTGTGTGCCTCTGTGTGTGTGTCTCGGAGAGAGATGCCCTCGGGGCAGTGCCCACCGCCCCTCCGGCCGCTCCTGGAGCCTGGGGGGGAGGTAGCGGCGCTGCCGTGTGGTACCAGCTTGTCCGGGAGCTTCCCTGCAAGCCCCTGCGTTGCCCTCCCACCCGCCGGTGCCCAGGCAGTGGCAGGGAATGTGAAGTTGCAGAATTCGTGTATTATCCATTTTCTCTGGCGTTTTACACACCGTGTCTGTGGGTTCGCTGGACTTACGGACCAGAACTTGACGGCTTTTACTGCGGGAGGAAGTCGCACGAATTTTACCTGTTCTTCCCCAGAAAATACCTGTGATACTGTGCGAGCAGAATTAGGAGCCAGGTAAACCTCTGTGCCAATCAGAGGTTCCCCGTCGGAAAGGCTGTGCTTCAGCTGTGGCATTTATGTGTGTGGTAGCAAATAACTTAAGATACGAAGTACTGAATGTGAAAGAAGGTTGACTAGGGAAGCAATAATTTCATTAAAACTAAAGTTATTCAGTACCAAACATGGTGTGGTGAGCTTCAAGGTCCTGCTTCTGGCTGAGCATTTCCCTGTTCCCACAGCTCTCACGGGTTTTTCACATTGATGAAGGAGGTACATTGTCCTTAGTGGCTGAAAGTTAAAAATCTGGACTGTGAGTAGCTTTTACAACCCCTGCAGTCAGTAGCATGTGAATCCGTAAGGAAAAATGTAAACAGTAAGATGGGACACAGTGCATGGTGAAGTCTGACATTCTGCATACTTCAGAAATTGTGGTGCTTAGACATTCGGAATGGTTTCACACATCGAGACCATCGCAGAGTCTTTCTCACCAACACTGATTTTGATCACTGGCTTCACTGGTGTCAAGTAGGTGAAATTATAGGAAGTTTATTATGGGTGAAAATATAGGAAGTATAGTAAATTTCTGCCTCAGCTCATAAAGTGTTTGGAGGACCAGACTCTTTTTGTATATGTTCCACAGAGTTAAAAGATATATGCTGCTGATTTTTTTAGGATCAGTGTTGTGAATTCTCTTGCTCTTGTGAGGAAAAAAAAAATGTCTGTACAGTTGGAAACTTAATACTTAAATACAGCCTGAGCTTAAAGCCCTTATTGGACAGATGGCTAATTTTACTGGACTGACCTTGTCTCTTCAGGGATCTAGTACCATGATCCTTGGTTATCATAATAGCTTCCATAAGTACTTGAGGAAATTAGATAGGCAGTAGTTGTGAATGAGATGATTAGCAGTTTGCATTAAAATTCTTGATATGTAAAGTTGGAGATGCAAATGTGTAAATATTTTTAAAGATTCCTCTACTATACTGACATACTTGTTTCCCTTAATCAGGGTGGAATGACTGCCCTAGTGGAAATGAATTCCTATGCATTGAATTAAAAGTGCTTAAAACTTAGAAACAAATTTGTAGTGCTGTGTAAGAGATTAATTAATTTGGTAACATTGTGTGTACATTAGTTTTGTTAGCTATACAATTAGTTTTAATTTTTTATATATCTTGCTTTATATTTTAGGTTCACTGACTGATTCAGTTGTTCTAATTCTGGTGGGGTTTTTTGTTTGTTTTGGGGGTTTTGTTGTTTTTTTTTTTTCCCCAGTGTAAGAAGTACACTGAAAGTATTGTGTGGGAACAATTTTTCCAAAATCTGTGCAAACATTTGAAAAGCCACTTGTAGGAAGATTTGAAGAGGGAAATCCCTCAGTTTGTGTGCAACAGTAAATTGTTCAAATCCAATCTGCATTCTGCCAAGTGCTATTGCAATTGTGGGTGTCGAAGATCTCATGGCTGGATCCTTGCTGTGAAATATTTCTGTTGGAACACTGAGAACAGGTATAACTCCAGGCAGCTCACATCTCTGCCTTGTTCTGTGGTGTGTCACTGAGTGGTTAAGAGTGAAAGGGAACTGTCATCAATTTGCACATCTAAAAGCACTGGAAGAGAAGAAGTAAGTACGTACAAACTTTAAGTATTCTTTTCTTTCATTCTTTCATTTTGCCCTTTAAATAGCAATAGAAATGAGGCTTGTACAGGAATTTTAACTGAGGTGAAAGTGAAAGGTTGTATTGAGAGAGAAGTGATAAAACCAGTTCATCTTCAATAATGGGAGCTGACTGGGAGGCTCAGACTCTGGGTCAAAAGAAAAAAGACAAATACATCTCCCTTTTTTCCAGGTTTTTTGTTCAGGCATCACTTTACAAAGATCAATTTTGTCATCCCAAGAAAGCAGTAGAGTGAGAAATCTGCCTCTGAATTTAAAAATAAGGTATATAATAAAATGGCTACAGATGCAACTTCTTAAATTAAACTTCAGAGGAAAAGCTGTCATGCACAAATTTGAAACATACCAATTACTGCTGAACTTATTTGAACATTTATTTACAGTTACTTGATACATTTGCTGGAAAGAAGGAAACAGGATGATAGACACTTTGGGAAGGGCTTAAAACAAATCCTTAGACACCGTGTGGTGAATAGCATAGTTGAGAACAGATTAGACTGGGATTCTCTAAATCTTGTACTCCCAGAATCTGGCAGTCATGCTGCTGCATTCACATTGTTTTCTTGCTTTTGCCTTCTGCAAAGACACAGATTTTCTCTGCTTCTGTTTCACATTTTGGGTTGAAGGCTGGAAAGCCTAAACCTAGCCCCCAGTGTATCTTGCTACTACTAATATAAACACAGTAATATTGAATTTTAGTGGTTCCATGATTTTTATAGAGGATTAGAGGAGAAAGAGCCAAGCACTTAGCTGATTTCACATGGATGTTCATGGTATGAACTGTTGCACTATTTATTTTATTTATTGCATTATTACTTTTTAAAGTATCACAGTGTAAAGTTCCAGTGCCCTATCTAATACTAAAACTGTTGAGTTGATCTGTATGGCACAAATAAGATACTTACATCTGACACTTAGGAATACTTAAAATTTTTATTTTTATTTTATGCTTGCCAACTAATATAAACAAAGAACTGGGCTTGTGTTGAATCTATTTCCCAGATGTCCATAAAGTCGGCATCACTGGCTTTGTGTGTAAGTGCTGGAGGAATCAAACTGGTTAAAGTCTGAAGAGTTTATAAGGGTATAGCATTCATTATCAGGACCAGATTTGATACTTGAATTCTTTAGAAAATCTGGCTATAGTATGAGCTGCTGGATGTGGAACACTTGAAAATCTATCCTTAGTTAGATATCAGGATAGGTCAAACTACCTTGAAAGTCAGGTCTACAGATAGGGAACATGGAGTCTTTGAGAAGAAAGTTGCTTATTTGAGTTTTTTTATATCACAAATTTTGTAACAGCCATGGAACAAGTTGTCATTCACTGGCATATTAAATGCTGCATGTAAAGTGTGCAAGGGTGAGAGTCTGAAATGTAAGTGTCTGAAGAAAGGAATGAGTCAGAAGTTGAATGACTCCTGGTGTGAAGGATGGAGAACTGGTAGAGCCACTGTGTATCTGTGAGCTAAAACTAATAAAAAAGGTGTGAATAATTTATCTGGAGGGAGAATAATATATATCCTTTATTGTTCCCATCATGGGCCAAAATTTATGCAACTAGATCACATTGTTCACTCTCTTCAACACCAACAAAATAACCAGGCACTAATTATTTATGTACCTTGTTTATCACATTTTGGGTGTCACTGGTGTCACAATGCTGCATGACATTTTCATTTTGATTGTACTTGCTTTTGTGCCTCTCATGCCCATTTTTTGGTAAATCTTGCTAGCACCACCTCACACTGATATGAACATTGTCCTAATACCCTCCAGGGCAGCAGTGGGAATGCAATAAATTATTTCACTTGAGATTGCTACTTGGTATGTCACTGCTAGTCACTAATTTTGGAGTCTGTTTTCTCATTTTTGTTAGTTTTTTTCCCAACAAAATGCATTCTGTCCTTTCCATTCTGAAACTGCTGCCTTCCACTATAAAAGGAAACCTTGGGTGAATGTTTTTCTTGGGCACTGTTTTGCTAATGCTCCCCCTAAAACTACTGTACAGATTTACACCATAGCTCAGAAAGGAAAAAGTAACAAAGAAACTTTAAAAAAACTGGAGGAGTTATCCCCAGACCAGATATTTGGTTTCCCAGTGGTGCTTTGGCGAAGAGGGGTTGTTTCCAAGTTAAGGCACTAGAGAAATCTCTGTGTCCTGGTGCTGTCACATTCATCATGATGGTTTGCCAGTCCTTCCCAGGCTATGTTTTCCATTTTTAAAATGGGGCTAGAGTGGTTTTGTGCTTTTTTGCTTTTCCACCCATGCCATATTAGGCAGTAACAGGACTTGTGTAGGGTGCTCATCACAGCTATACCCCAATTTTAGCTAAGGCTACTGGGCATTACCTCAGTAATAATACATAGGTGGATGCCTCCGTATCTTCCAGTGTGCCTTTCAGAAGAAACACCCTCTTTTTGTCTGCCAAATACACAGGGACACTGGACTAGATAGGGCACAGCTGTGTACTGTGTACAGCTCATCGGGAGTGAGCACATCCAACAGTGAGATCCATGTCCTTGAGCTGAATGGCATGGCTCCTTCTCTGGAGACATTCAGAACCCTCCGGGATGCATTCCTGTGTGACATACACTAGGTCATCTTGGTCTGGCAGGGGGATTGGACTCAGTGATCTTTCTATGTCCCTTCCAAGCGCTAACACACTGTGATTATTTGAAAAAACATCCATAGGAGCAGCAAAGTACCCGGTTGTCTCAAAACAGAGAACTTCAGTGGGAGAGCTAAGTGTCCCACAGACTCTGAGGGTACACTTGGGAGCTTCCCATTCCTCAGATCATGCCTCTTGAATCTCAACCTTATGCGTGATTCTGCTTGCATCTTCTTAATGTGTTTTAACTGAAAACAAATTAAAAAAAAATGGGGCTAATATAGCCTCATGTAATCTCATGATGGTGACTCAAAGGACCGACAGGACCTTTTCACTGCTTTTTCACCACAAAGAAGTGGAACCCTAGAATAAATGGTTATAGAAAGCTTTTTCTCACATTAAAAATTATTAAACTCTATAAAAAATGCCTGTTGTCTGAGTAAATTACCCTGAAGAGGTCTTTGCAGACTTTATTATTTCATGTATTAAGGAGTGTACATTTTGGTGCCATATTTATCAGTGGATGTGCAACAGTGGTTTGTGATAATGTAATTAAAGACTTTCTAGACAACAGGCACACAGGGGATTATGTTAGCTATATGATCTTGAATAAAATTTCCTAATGGTTTTCTGTGCAAACAAATGATCTGTCTAAAAAACCCCTTTCAAATGAAGCAAAACCCAAAACCTGTTATTTGTAATTGATTCGATCAGAAGGAAATACTTCTGGGTAAGAATAGGCAAGATTTTCTTTGCTTTTGTTAGTGTTTATTTAGATTACATATGAAAACCATGTTATTTATTTCATATAACATGAACATCCAAACCACAGCAAAAGAGGAATGTTATTTTTTCAGACTTTTCAGAGTCACTGAACTGAGAGCAAGCACAGCCAAATTCATCTTTGAATGTAACTGCTTTGGGCAGGCATAAACCACTGAAAACTCCAGGCTTAGGGGGAAAGCCCCATCACAGCCAGGTAACCAGATCAAACCTAGGGAATAATACAGGTGTGTGATGATCCCTAAAACTCTCCAGGAGAGAGGTGTATAGTGAGAAAAACACCAAGTTCACACCAGTTTTAGTTCTGAGCATGGTGGAACTACACCCAGGAGTAAGGACCACTCATGAGGAGAGCTTCTCAGGTTAATGGCTTCTGATGAAAGATAAACCCACACAACATCAACCCAGTGAGCATTTTATTCAAGAGGAAGAGGATAGCTACGGCAGAGTGGGAGAAACCTGTTCTTCTGTTAGTGACTTGCTGGCCAGATAATTGGATAGTCAAAATACACCAGCTTTGTTTTCTTAAAAATATCTTCCATTCAAGCATTGCCAGCAGTTGTCCTGGATAATATTTTAGACCTAGAGGGGAAAAAACATGTGCAAGTGCTAACACATTCTGTGCTTGGCTTTCTCAGTGTATCACCAAGTGATGCTGGGGTACCTTTCCAGTTATGTATATATTAACCTTTTATATATGTATTTATATATATATATATATGCATATATTAACCTTTGTATATATTAACTTTTTAAATAAATGCAGATAATGGTCATATTGAAAGTAGTTGTTCTGAGGTGCCCTTAGTGTTCCTGTGTCCTCAGTGGATGGTCAGATTGGTGTAATCGACACAGAAAGGTCTCTGAGGTTGGAAGAATACCAAGCTAAAATTTTCTTCACATTTCTCTGGATTTTTAAAGTAATTTAAAATTGCTGTTACCCATGAAAATGATGGTGCAGTCAAATATCAACACCTGTGAACATTTGGAATTTGCAATTTGAATTTTTTTCCTGAAATGAGGGGAAAGAAGTGTCTCGTGAATGTCCAGCAAGCTGCTTTCAAATACAGAAATAATTCTGATTCTTCTATTGTGCCAGAGGCATTATTGCCTGTGTATGGTTTTAAATCAAGGCAGGCTTTGTGTTGCTGAGCTCAAAATTCTTCTCAAAAAAATCATAAGGTCAAAGGGGTTATAGAGAATTTCACAGATGTTAAATTCTTACATTCATGAGAACATAATTTTAGGAATAAAATCATGAAAGAAAACTGTCAAACTACAGATGATGGAAAGTAAGTGTCTAGGACAAGAATTTTTGTGGTTTAGAGATAAGAGAAGCCAGAATTTGTTACTTGGAATGGAAATATTTCATCCCTTTCATATTCTGCTTTCTAGATAATCACAGGAGAAGACAACAAGTTTCTAAATCAGGCTTTTTATGAAAATGGCTGCTTACAGAGAGGTGGCACTGCAGCTGGTACTCCAGCCATGAACACAGAGAGCAACATGCTGCTGGTGTTTTCTGTTCCTGTTTCATGATATTTGGGTGCCTGCATGAACCCCTTGCATGGAGGCTGCTGCCTCACCTGAGCAGTCATGATGTCAGGGATGTGGTAACACCAAGCATGAAGTCAAGAGCTGCAGCTCTCTCCATATACATGCTAATGGATTTGGTAGGCTGAGATGAGAGCTTTCAAGACATTTAGCTCTGCACAGGCCAAAGATGTGGAGGATGAAAAACAGGAAAAGAAGGAGCTGTTTAGCAAGCTGATGCCAAGGAAGGGCATACCTTGCATGGTGAGGCAGCCTTGGTAAGGATTTGGGCAACAGATTGGGCTCTGCAGGATGTGGTGAAGTAGGGAGCACTGTGAAAGAATTAGAGAGCTGATAGCTTTGTGGACATTGTATCATAGAATCATAGAATAGTTAGGGTTGGATGAAACCTTAAAGATAATCAAGATCCAACCCCCCTGAGCCGGGTTGATTTGTTGTTTGTTCCCTTACACATTTATATGTGCTGAAATGTATTTCCACGTCTCATTGTGTCCTGCAGCAAAGAAGGTTTCATTCATACCAGTGAGTCTCCCAGCTTTCACATCCCACTGCCTGTTACTGCCTATTTGGATTCACAGCCATCTCCCACACTACATTACTGTGGGGATTCAGGTTTAAAAAGGAGCACTTCTATTTCTGTCACTTAGTAGAGACAAAGAATTTCCTCTGTGTTTTTTACTGATATTGCTGGTGAATGGAGAAACTTCCTGACTGCAGAAGGTAGTGAAATTACCCTGTTTCTTATAGAGGAACTGAGCCAGAGAAGAATTTCCTGGTCCTTGAGAAAGTGCCAGATTTCCTCCCTGACCTGGCCTTCAGCACTTTAATAAAGTCACAGTTGCAGCTGAGCTGTTTTCTCCAGCCAGGTTCGGATCACTAAGCAGTGGCAGTGCCCTGGTGGGTATGCCCTTACAGCTACATGGCCAGCAGCATCCTGGCCTGTATCAGGAGCATTGTTGTCAGTTTGGCAAGGGAAGTGATACTTCCTCTCTACTAAGCACTGGTGAGACCCATCTCTAGGATTTGGTCCAGTTCTGGACTGCGCAATACAGGAGAGACGTGTGCATACTGGAACAAGTACAGCAAAAGATAATTTGAAGAGCTTCTCAGGAACAGGGAGAGACAGATAAAACCAGCTCAGCCTGGAGAGTAAATGACTGGAGTGATCTTATCAAGGTATCTGTATGTCTGATGGTGGGAGTAATGAACATGGAGCCAGACTTTTCTAAGTGTTGCCCTTAGTGTTGCAGGACTGCAGGCAATGGACATAAACTGAAAGATGCCATTTAAACATTAACAACAAAAAAACCAAACACAACAAACTTTTTTAAAGCGAGAGTGCTTGAATACTTTCCTGGAAAGTTTGTGGGGTCCCCATCCTTAAAGATATTAAAAAAACAGTGGGCAAAGTCTTGAGCAGCCTGCTGTAGCTGAACCTGCTCTGAGCAGAAGTTTGGAGTAGGTGATCTCCAGAGGTGCCTTCCAACCTCAGCCTTTCTGTAGTTTTCCAAACTTTCACAATTATCTTTTGAAACAGTGCATTTCAGCTCTGGTGTGTGGATTCCTTTGAGCTGTCCTCTGTCTTGTCATGGTGTGAAAACATTGTGTGCATCAACTGCTCTACTTTCTACAGGGAAAGAGTGTGTTTTCTTCAGTTGTGATCAATACAAAATGTTTTATGGGAGGTCACTACCCTGTGAGGGGGTGTAGCCATATGAGGCCCATGCTGAAACCTTGGGATAACCAACCCACATGTTTATTTGTGTGGTACTCTGGAACATGACCAGATTGTTTATGTCCATCAATAATGAGCTTTAAAACAATTACTCAGGACCTGCAGAGAGTGTGGGAACTCAAGTTGCTGTATGTCCTGTTCTCATCCTAACGATTTGTTGCTTGTCACATGGTCAGCTTCGTCCTTTTTCTACTTCATATCTTTTTGTATGCCTGTCCATAACTTGTATGGTTGCTTTTTCTGACCATTTTTTAGCAGAAGCTCCCCTTGAACTTTGTTATACCAGGTAACCTGTTTCTTCAAGATCTTAATTTTGTATTGTGTCTCAGCAAGAGACAGCTTTGTGGTAGGTAAAGCAAAGAGATTAAGAGACATCAAGGAAAACAGTTTTTAAGTATCGTGAATGATTTTGCCATGGTTCCAACTGAATATAATAAGCTTTGTATAGCAAACATCTGAAAAATACACCCCCCAGTGGTATTGATTGATGGAAAAACAAATTTTCATGTTATTTATTTGGTGTTTTTATAGCTTAGCTGTCCTTTTTATTTATATGCATATATAATGAATCAGTATTTTTGGTAATATATACAATGGGTTTGATATATGGTTCTCTTTTTCCTTTTACCCATGTTATAGATGTTCAGAAAATGTAGCAGACTGACTTTTATCTCAATTTTATAATTTTATTTCAGAACAGTAATAGCCTGCTTAGTAGAATTTATTGTCACCAGCAGTACCCAGGACTCAGTTAGGAACTTTGAGCACTGTATGAAAAACTTTATCAATGTTTTCCTGTTCTTGCTTCCAGTAGTGTTTGGAGTGTCATGTTTTCTGGAGCTCCCCCAGAGTTCATACACCTCAGACAGGTAACCCATCAGAAGGAAGAGAACAGTTGTTTTTTTGTATTTTTTCTTTGGCAGAAATGAGTTACCTTCCAAAAGAGGAGAGAACCCAAACTTGTGTAAAGGAGGAGGGACAAGGCCTGGGGTGGGAAGGTGGAGGTAAATGCCTGGAAGGAGAAGGATGGAGGAGTGGGGAAGTGACAGGGCAGGAGAAGGTGTGAGACTTCAGCCTTGCTGTTGGCAGTGAGCTGATGTTTTTTGTCTTGGTGGTGATGAAATTGCACCTCTGGATGTCTGTTTCCCTCCGATGCAGTTTCCTCTGTGTCTCCCAGGGTCTGTCTCACCCAGGCAGCATGTGCAGAGCCACTGGGGCTTCTGTCTGGAAAGCTGCTTCTGCCCTTCATCTGTGTGAATTTTTAAATCATTGCTGTTCCTAGAGCAGTCCCAGTGTAGACATGGGGTCAGAGGGTGTTCCAAGGGATGCACTGGGCATGATGTTTTTTACCCAACCTGTCCTATGGATTATTGAAGTCCACCGCACAGACACATTAAAGTGCTATTTCTCATTTTCAGCTACTTTCTAATACTTATGTTAAACTTTCCAGAGGGGTTGTTTGTTTGTTTGTTTTGGGTTTTGTTTGTTTGTTTGTTTTTTAATTATTTGAAACCTAATGAGGTAGCTGATGAGACTGCAGGCAGTGGGAGGGCAGGCAGGGCCAGCCGTAGCCTGATGGCTGCTGGACACATCCACAGGGACAAGGCAGGTTCAAGCCCAGCTAGAAGTTTTTCTTATGTCTAGCTCTTAAAAAATTATTTAAAAATTCAGTTTCTCCTTCTCACTCCGGGAAGTCACTGTGCATGGTTTAGAGCTTCCCTCCTCTCTGCTTTGCTTCTCTGCAGACTTGGAGCCTTGACCCTGTCAGGAGTTTGCGGAGGGGAATGGGACTCCCATCTCTGTCCCTGCTCTTCTGTGATCTGCTGGGCCAAGGCAAAGAAGGAAAAACCACAAGAAAGTTCCTTACTGATATTGTGATTGCTTGTTTTTAATGGGATTCACTGGGTTGCACTGTAGCTTAAGCTGTGAGCTTTGCCTCCTTCATTCCTCTTCCTTGGTCTATAAATACCGCAGTGACCGTCACCTCAGATGTACCTGGGGCAGATAATAGATGCTATATACTGCATCAGAAAAACATCACATGGGTCCAAGCTTGCTATTATTATACTACTGATGAGTTTTTTTCATTTTGTTTATTCCAGTATCTTTCAAGGACTAGCTCAGCTTGGTTTAGTCTCTCCAAAGGTTTGTCCACCACAGTTTGGGTGAAAAACCATGATGATCCTGCAGTCTCTGCATCAGCACTCACTGTGGCAGTGTGCAGGTGATCCACTGGATTTCCTCTTGTTGGGATCCAGTGCACTAGCAATGACTGGTTAGATGCAAGTAGATGCTTGTTCAAAGCAATCAATATTTCTCTATTTTTTTTATATTTTCCATGTTGATGTTGCTACTCGGGGTACCACAAGCAGGGCCAGGAGAGACTGGCTCAAATTTTCCAGTTTCAAATCATTGTCCTTTGTAGTTGCTGTGACTGGGAGATTCTTGAGCTGCTAATATACTGCTGCTGGGCAGTGGGAGCTGGAAAATACTTCAAAGAGATGAAAAGATGGCACATTTTTTTCATTTAGTATTTCCTGACTATTTTTTTTTCAGTTTCTCACGCTATCTTGTTTCCACCACGCTGTTTGCATAACCTTGTTCAGTCTGTAAAAAGAAAGGACACAAGAAAGAATATATTACTTTTTGCAAATGAGAATTTCACTGATATTTCAGTGAGAGAGTGAATAGGTCATAATGCTCCAACTTCACCTCTACAAGTGGGCAGGTTTTTGTTTTGTTTTGGTTTGGGTTTTTTCTTCCGTAAATGAATTGGTGAACTGAATTAAATAATGCTTGAAACAAAAGAAATGCAAAGGAATTTCTCCGTGTGTAAAATGTGAAAACTTCTATTTAGAATTAGTCTGAATGCTTTCATGAAGCTTTTATTCCTGTTTCCTTATATTGTGACACATTAGTAGTGACAGCCAGCATTTCATCAACAAATTTATCTGTTTTAATGGGACACAAGTAATAATGAAAGGGTTATCTCATTTTGTTAACCTATTCCCTAGCTCTAATCGTAGTGCAGAAAACGTAAAAATTTTAATTTTCCAAACCACAAACTAATAAGGCTGAAATTCATCACTTGTTTTCCTTTAAATGAGTTACCATATTATTGCATGTGTTTTATCTGTTGTATTGCTTATATATTATTTCAGGACCTGCAAGTACCTGTGACTACCTGCATGCTTTGAGACAGCAAAAACATTTAAAAAGGAAATCCAAAACTAAATGCAAAATGTGATTTAAAAAATAGTTCAGCCCCAGCCCTTTTAGATATTTAGATAATATATGAATAATTTTAAATATTTAAACATTTAAAAAGTATGTATTTAATATTTTATTTTATTCGAAATATTTTATTTTTATATTTTAAAATATTAAAATATTTAATATATAAATCTTTTTAAAATATAGTTTTCAGCGAGTATTATCTAATCTAATGAAATTGAAATTTTAAACTGATTTTAAAATTTCCTCTAATATAGAAGTACCAACTCACCCAAAGCACTTCAGATGTGACGCTTATGAACATAAGAAATGTATTTGTTTGGAAGCTGAGTTTTTTTCCATAACTGTAGTAAGATTTTGAGGTCATGTCATGACTGGAAGGAGGAAGGAACTTACTTCAATCTGCTCTAGCAGTTTTCTTGCAGTAGCTGAGGGTGAGAGTTAAGCTGAAGTGATTACTCCTGAACTCTGAGCAGTGTTCTCTCCTGAGCACTGTCTAACTCAGCCTAGCTAGGCTGGGAGCAGTGGGTGGGTTAATTTGAAGGGTTCCCATTACATACCCAGGTTCACTCTGCTTAGAATCACATGGGCAGACATGGAAGTGCCATCTCTGCCAAGGGATGCAGTGATGGCAAGGAGCATCCTGGGACACTGGTGTGACACTGGTTGTCACGATCTGGGGACCTTTCCCAGGAGGCACTTTCCCTGTGGCCACCCTGATGGTAGCCTGTGGGTGTTTGATATACAAGCAGAGGCTGTTGCATGTGGCAGTGGGAGCTGCAATGACAGGCAATTCTACTGATAGGATAAGCTTTTTTACTGGTTTTACTTTGGGTTTCTTTTGTGAAGAAAAAATTAAACAAAAGCAATTATTTAAAAATGTTAAAATGAAAAACAGCTTAGTGAGAGGGCTCATTTATCTTTCAGCTCACCCACAGGGCTTGTTTGGTGACTTCTTTACTGGTTTAGCAGTTCTTGCATCTATAGATGCACAGAACCAAAGAGTTGTGTAAACAAGAAAGAAAAGAGCTATAATCAAAAAAGTTAAAACAACATTGTCAGCTCAGCCTTGTTTATGTGCAGCCAAGTCCTCATTAATTTCATGTATCTGATATACTTTTACAAAGTGTAGTGATAATGTGTGCAAGAGTACACCTTCCCTGATTAAAGGCTTCTTTGTATGGGACCACAGTAATTGCTGCCTTCACAGTTTCACCAAAGCATTTTGGACACTATTTACCTTTCTGTGCCTGGCTGGCCAGAAAGGGGGATGCCTGTGTTTATACAGAGTGGGTTTCATTTTATTGTTATATAAATTGGTTCCTTGTTCATTACAGTCAGAGCTAATTCCCATTCCTTCTCAGGTCTTCACAGGATCTATGCAGGAGACATCTGCAGGTGGGATCAAGATCACTGAGGCAGATCTTGACAGAGTGTACCAGCTGTAGATATATTCCAATTGATGTGGCTGCAGAAGAGAGGGAGATCTGTTGTGTTTTGTGCTGTGCATGGTGCTGCCACATTAACAGAGATGTGGTGCTGAATGATAAGAAGAGGCGGATTGCAGGGGGAGATGACAAATACCTGAAGAATTTTACCCTTGAAAGCCATTTTTATGTTTTATAGTCTAAATATGACCTTTATATCAAAAAAGCATAAATGTTTAGACCAGTTTTAAGATATATTTTTAGAGTGCCTAATGCATGATATTTTGTAAATTTTTGTAAAATACCTCAAGCATGTATTTATCTCAAAACAATTTGTTAGTAAAGCAGTGGTATGTACTACAGCAGTTGTGATCAGCTGACAAACTGCTTTGATTGAGTGCTGCAGCATGATAGTTTCAAAGCCCTGAAATCTCCTGCATCTCAGTGGCATAAATGTTGCCTCTGTCAGGTCCCACAGTAACTTTGTCATGGTTATAAGGGGAGAGTTCAGTCCAAAAATTGCCTTTTTTTTTTGCTTTCTGCCAGGTTGTGTGAAATTCAGACTCTGGCAACTAGGAGTGAATCTGAGTCCCCAGACACACATCAATAAGCTTCAGGGTCAGGAGCTGTGACAGCAAACTGTGGGGACCACCATGAGATGCTCCTGTCTGTCTTGCCCTCCCTCCTCCCCAAGAAATACCTCTGTGCATGGGGCAGGGCTGGACTGGATTTTCCTTCTCCTTTTCATAAGTTTAGGTGGGAGGCAACATGGTCCCCAGCAGGGCAAGCACAATGTGCCCACGTGTCACAGGGTTTTTTCAGGGGAAGGGCAGGACATAGGGAAGTGGTGAGCAGGTCCTGCACACTCCTCAAGCCATTGCTGGACTGCTGAGCAGTCTGAGGGTGCTGGCATAGACATTTCTGGGTTCCAATGTCACTTACAGCTGGTTCCCAAGAACACCTCCTGCCACAGCCTCTATTGTGTTTGGGGAATTCCCTGACTTGTGGGGAGAAGCAAGCAGGGAGGATGGATATAGAGACCTCGCTGTCTTTTTGTTCTCATTTTCCCTGACTTAAAGTAGTATTTACTTGTCCAGTGACAATTTATAGACAAGTGTAACTGAGGTTGGTGTTTGGCTCTCTGTGTCTCTTCCACCAGCTGCAAACCAGAGATTGTGGTGTTCAGTAGGGATGAGTGAATAATTCATGGCGTGGCTCCGTATTAAACAGATGTTGCCTCTCTGTTTGCAGATAGCCTGCAAATGGATTGCATTCTTTCAAATTTATTTGTTGTTCCAAATTATTCACCAAATACTTTCTGTAAATAATTTTATTGCCCTATAGTGCATTCAGAATATGAATTTGAGGCCTGCCTTATGTGAGTGTTTGTCATTGCTGATTAAAACTTGTTGTTTCAGCAACTCTGCCTCCCAGCAAACTGGTCTCATAGAGCCTCTCCAGCAAGTAATACAAAGACAACACAGAAACATTAAGAGTGAATGTTTTGGTCGGTGTTTTTCTTTCTTTAGTACTGCTGCTGCTATAATACTCATCTACCTCACTGAGTATTGTGAAGATTGGAAAAGTGTTTTATGAATTTGAAATGCTGCCTATGTAGATAGCCATACCCCAGTGCTGGTGGTATGTGTGGGTGGTATGTGGTGGTCTATGGCCCACCTGCTGAACCAAGCAGTGAACCATGACACCAATGCTGTGTTAACAAACAAAATGAGTGAGGGCCCAGGAAGCAAGTAACGTGTCATGGTTGGGCTCTCATCCATATGGATGAACTACTTTCCTTCCTCAAATATGTCATCAGTGACTTACAGACGTGGTTGTGGTTTGTACTATCCTCAGAACCTTTCCAGGCTTTCCTGGGTTTCTGAACCTTTGCCACATGCTGTGTAGACATAAGGATGTGTGGATGTCCCTGTGTTTGGGTCCTTTCCAGTATCACAGGAACATGTTTAATTGCACACAGATTTCTCAGTTATGTTGCCTGAAGCACTGGGTGGTTATTTGTTTACTTGAAGATCCATTCTTTTAGCATGTGCTCACCTTGGTGCCCATTCCCTGGAAGAGAGGGGAAGAGTGGTGTCCCCAGATATGTGCTGGGAGGGGACTTGAGCTGTCTGATTTACCTGCTGGGAAACATGGAAGCCTGGGAAGTGAAACTGGGAATCTGGCTGTTGGCTTGGGTTCCTTGTGCATGTTCCCATTAACTCATGTTAGATCATTGCAAAGAATGATGACAATTCATACAGGTAGATCCCTAGGTATATATTTTTTCTCATTAATGTGTAAATATTGCAATGTCCTGTTATGCCTATACAAACTTCTTTTGGGGGGGATGTTATAATAATTTTTTTCAAGTTGAACTGATAAGAAAGATGCTTGGGGTGTGTAGAAAATACAAACCTCCAGCATACAACAGGGAGTCTCTTTTTTTGAAGGTGTATTAATTATTTGGGGTTTTTTATACCCCACTGTTTTTTTTCAATAATAAAAAGAAACAAAAAAGTTCTTGATGAGGAGCCCATCAGCTCCAGCCGTTGGGCAGCCCTGCCCAGGAGACAGTCTTCTAGGAATTTTTTGGGTAAGAAGGGACAGAGCTTCAGACACAGGGACCGAGTAGAAAGAGAAGTTATAGTCTCTTGAAACCTCTTTTATATATTTATTCTTTCATGATTGTACCTAGCACTGTCCAGGATTTCTTTTAGTATTGTAGATAAAGAAATAGGTTGAAGTGCCAAGAAAATAAATAGTCATCAGTGTTAAATGAGATATGTGGACCCCAGCTGGCTATCTATACTTGCTCACTAAAATTTAGAAGCATAAAACAACAAGTTTCATAGCAAGTAGGAAAAATGGAGACTCAGTTTGAAAAGGATTAAGTATCAGTTCTGCTCTTGTTTTAACAACCCAAGTGCTCATGGCCACTGAAGCTCTGTGGAGTTTGTAGGCTGTTTTGTATTTAGTGTCAAATCAGATACATTGGTGGAAATGACAAGTGTAAGTCTGATGCAGGCTTGCTTCACCTCTAAAAATGACCTCTACAGTAGCATTTCGCTTGACATTTTGTCAGAGCTAGGGGGAAAAAAAGGGAGAAATAAAAAAGAAAGAGGTTTCCTTAAGATCTTAGCCCTTACTTCAGGTTTTTATAGGTAAGAGCACACAAAAACCTAAATATAGTAGAAGTGTTGCCTTGGAAAAAATGAAGTTGTTGTTAAGTGTCTGAATTGGTTCTCTGTCACAGCTGTTTTTTAGGTGGGTTTGGTTTCAAAAGCACAGATGGTGGTGGTTTGGAGTTGTGCTAAAAATCTTGCTTGGTTTACAGAGCAAGACGTTCCTCCACCAGCCCCTTTCTCAGTCAGCAAATGGAGTTGCTAAGACATTACTAGAGATATAGGTCTCAGGACACCTTTATTTTCCATCCTGTTTTATTTGCAGAGCTGTAATAATGTTGTAAAGAAATCAGGTGCTATGAGACCAGTATAGCTGTATGAAAATCCCCTGGTCCTAGTGCAGCTGGTGAGAGATGGGGCTGATAGTGGCAGTGCTGAAAGCCTGATGGCAAGAGATCCCATGACTGTCCCTTTGTCTGCAGAGGGTCGGGCAGGAATTGATATGTCCTTCTCATCGAGTTAAACTTGCTTCTTACTTAAATCATTTCCTGTCCCATTTGTAGCTGTTGTGAAGGAACTGATGTTGTAGAGGCTGGTGGTGATCCTGAGGCTTCTTGGTGGACCATCAATAGGGTCTCTTGGCCCATGTCAAGACATCAAGGGGCTAAAGAAGTAAAATATTTTGGTTTTGGTTTGGTTCTCCTCACACCAGGGTATTTCTGTTGGATGTGAAGCCTGGCTGGAGGGCAGTGAGGAGAAGGCTGAAGCAGTCAGTGATGTGTCCTGAGCTGACCATCAGCTCCTTGCCACTGAGAGAGGGGATATCTCCCTCCTCTTTCCCGCTATCCTACCAAGAGAGGGAATAGGTGCACGCAAGTCAAATGTGAGTAGTGGGCTGTGTTTGGCAGCATGAAAGGAGGGCAGCACACACCTGTTCTTCAAAGCCATCCCTGTGGGGTCACTTAAAGGAGAGAGTTTATGTCCTGTGGCTTCTTACACGGTGTTATTTTTCTTTGTGCAGATAGGCTGGGGCCTCCTCTTGACATACTGCTGGATTCACTGAACTGCACAGCGTTCAGCGTGCAGTGGCGGATGCCGAAGCAGCACGCGAGCACCATCACAGGGTACACGGTGAGTGGCCCTCTGTGCTGGTGGGGTGGGGATGCAGGACCCCTCAGGGTACACCTGTGGCACGAGGGAGCAAGCAGGAGAGCCCTCTCCAATAGCAAATCCTGCCATTGCCCACAGGGTGGGTAGGGGAGAGGGGGCTTGGGTGGATGGACCTGTGAAATGAACAAGCAGTTCATGTTTCAGAATCAGTTCCATGATGGGAATTGGGGATGGATGCTAAGGGAGTTAGGTTGCTTTTCTGTTCTGGTTTCCATGTGAGGATCTTGGTGCTCTCTGCAGCTGATAAAACAGTAAAGTAGAGGAGAGAGGTCGATATTACATTGGGCATATGAAGGGACACTGATGTTGATTTCAGGGCTGTTTGGGTCCTTTGACTCATCCCTCCAGACTGAGGTTTGCTTTAGCAGAAATTTCTCTTCCAAACTACACCTCTAAGGCCTCCCAGACAGTCAGCAGGTATGTGGGAAGTAGAGCTTCATGGTGCCTCTTCTCCTGATAGATGTTGTACTGTATAATCCCCCTGGAAGCCTAGACACAGCCTTAAATATATTAAAAGAGATGTTTTCTTTATGTTCCATAATTTTTTTAAATTAAAAAAAAAATTAATTGAAAAAACCCCATTCCCTATTATGATTTTTGTTTTTTATTTACTTCTGTGGTGAATTTCCCTTGAAGCTGTGATTTTTCTGTTTTACCCAGAAGTTTTGTAGGGGGACTCTGACTCCCTCCAAGCCTCTGACACATTATCTTCTGCCTCTGGGGCAAAGTAGAGTGGCCAGCCTAAACTGAGGACTGGGTTTTAGTGTGTAAGCAGAAAAACAAGCAGTAATTTGCCTGTTATTAGTTATTGCTTCAAGAGTTATTCCATGGTGATGAAGCTCAATCCCAAAATCAAAGTTAGTCAGTGGGGATTTCACACCAGAAATGTGCAATATCAAGTAGGGTTGGTTGGTTTCCTCTAACAAAAAACAGATCATGGATGGTTTTGTTAGCATTTACCATGGAAGGACTCGAGGGTTTCAGGAAAAAGTAATCCAAAACTCAGATTTATGTAGAAAGGTGAGAAATAGAAAACTTCTGACTACCTTTATTATTGGTGTACCCTAGAAGAGTGAGAAAAGTTCCTGAAATAGGTATTTCTGGTACTCTTGCTCCTTCATCCCATGGTATGTAAATGATACTAATGAAGCCCAGCTTCAGGGTTGTTTTTATTGTTAGGAAAGTGCTTGTCATCTAGGACACCAGCAAGCACTTGCTATGGCCAGACACCACTTCAGGTGGGCTCTGTGTGTAGTTGAGTCCATTCTTCTGCATGAAAACAGAGGGGCAGTGTGTACATGCCTTTTCTGTAAGACATGATGTTTTTCAAAGAGTTGCTGTATGTACTTCATAGTCACAAATCACAGATGATTTTCACTGTTCATGCAGTACATCAAGCATCCAAGCTTGTTCATTTTCAAGCCTTGAGCTTACCCTCCCTGGAAATGTTCAAGGCCAGGCTGGATGGGGCCTGGAGCAACATGGTCTGGTGGGAGGTGTCTCTGCCCACATGGGGGGGTTGGAACTAGATGATCTTTAAGGTCTCTTCCAACCCAAACCATTCTGTGATTCTGTGTGTGGCATGATGATAAAACCAATGATAAAACCATGATGATAAAAACAATGACAAAGAGCAGTGATAGTGCTGTACCCAAATCGTCTTCATCTTAACTTCTGACCCTCTGGCATCTTAGGATCTCTGTACACAGGCTCTCCCTGGCTCATTAGTCTCCAGTACACAGAAACAGGCATGAAGAGACATTTATGATGCAGCAATTTTTATAATGACATAATGATGTAATGTAAATAGCTTCCTTATATGAAGCAAAATGCCTAACTTGTGCAGACCAGTCCCACAGATATTCATCTGTCCAAGCTGGCCATGGCCAAGTGATGCACAATTCAAGTTTCAGTTCAAGTCTTCCTTGAAAGCTTGAAGGACTGTTTTTCACTTCAGTTCAGTGTGTACACTGTAAGATGGTGTCCTTTGGTTATCCTGACAACACTAGCAAATAGGAAGCTTTTCTTGGTTTTGAAAAGCTAGAGAAACATAGATTCAAATGCTGTCCAGGATGTGGTAGCAATGCAATTTTTTTTTTTTGAGTCACCTGCACTATTGTGTTATTGCATTAACTGGCTTGACTGTGTCTTCTTTCCAAGGTGTTTTACTCAGAAGTTGAAGGTGACAAAGCAGTTAAAGAGCTCTCACATGATGTTCCTCTGAGTCTGGATATGCTTAGCATGGTGAGTATTTCTTTTCATCAACGGGCTGAGCACTGGAGTGGAGCTGGCATATGGGAACATGCAGCTGTGGGTTTGCTGCTGGCTTGTGGAGGATCCAAGCCCCAAATCTGCTCTGGGTATTGAGCAAAGGGAAATCACAACATTTTTCTGTAATCCAGTCAGTCTGATACACTTCTGTTCCTCATTGTCTTACTAGTTTGTCATGTAAAACTGTTGGGACTTGCTTCCTCCTTGTACTACCTTTGACATATACTAAAATAGGATTTTCCATTTTTAATATGCATTTTCTGTACATTTCCATGCATGGAAGGGAAATTGCATGACTCTATGCAGTTAGAGCTGGAATATCAGTGCATGAGTATTATAGTCTCTGACACAGGTAAGTGTGTAAGTCAAAGGACACACAGTGTTTGGTGTGTTTTTATCTCTGTTGCCCCAGGAAATACAGAATTCAAAGTTCAGTAGTGTTGCTTTAGTTGCAGTTGTGCAAATCTGTCTCCTAGAAGACTCCCTCAGCTTCTGGGCCTTTTTTTGTTTCTTGAAAGCACTACTTTTCCTCCTTGTTTCCCATTTTCCCTCTTTCCTTTAGTTCTGTGGTTTTTTTTTTTTTTTTTTTCTTTGTGCTTTTTTAAATTTCCTACTTTGCTTTATTTCACTTTCCCTTTGTCTTTCCACCTTCCCTTTTTCTGTCTGATTTCTCCTTCCATTTCCCTTGTGAATTATCACCACCGATCCTGTTCTGCTGCACGACTGAGCAATTAGTGCTGAGATGAAAGCAGTTCCTCTGTGCTTCTGGATGGTTTTAATACTGTCTGCATTTAAAGGGGGTTCTTGAAACATGCCAGTGCCTCCACAGTGGGAAGAAGCTGCCTTTTTTGTTCAGCAAGGTAGAATCAGAGGTTTTCCAGTCTCTGTTCAGGCAGAGAGCAAAAGAAGGTTTCAGGCTGGGCACTGTGAGGGGACTGCTTTCATACCACACTCTGCAAAGGGCAGTCTGTCCATAAGCCAGCAACAGTACCAGCACAGGATTCAAAGGCTTATGTATGTGCACAGAGGAGCACTGAAGGATTTCCAGTCTTAATTTGGTGATCCTCCTTCACAATTCGTTTTTCCACCTCCTTTTTCTTCTGTTGGTCTTCATTCTCCTTTATTTCCTCACCTCTCTTACTTCAGCCTCCTCACCTGATGTTCAGTCAAGTGCATTCACTGGTTATTTCCTGATCCTGCTGGGCACTGCTCAGAAACCTTCCCCCTGAGAAATGTGAGTGAGAGGGATGTGCAGACTTCCTGCAGTTTTCCGTCACTCTCTTTGCCAGTTCTGACTCTTGCAGGCTCCTGGCATCATAGCAAGTGAAAGAATCTTGTTCCTGTGATACACTTTTTCTTCATTAATGCATTATTTTCTCCTTTCTGATCTTTATCTCTGTATTCCTCTTTTGCTTTTTTATTTTTTTCCCCAACAAAAAAACATTCTTCCTAGTAGTGTCAACAAAGATCAAACAACACATTGTTTCATTGTTTTTTTAATCTTAATCCCTACAGCAGTAATTCTTATTTACTAGGAGAACAGAGTCTGTATCCCAGTACTTACACACATGAATAACAGCCACAGAGACTACTATATGCTGCAGCATTGACCTTATTTTAATTCCCTGACCTCTTACTTATATGGGTTTGCCACCACTTTTTAGTATGTTACTTCATTAACAATCCCTATTTTTCTTTTCCCCAGGGTCAGCTTGAAGGACAAGCAATTTTTGTAAGTATTGCCTCACACAAATTTCATAGCATCTGTGATTCAACATCACAGAAATTGAACTTCCCTGACCTTCCCACAGATATGGACAGAAAGGTTGATTTAAGGTGTTGATTCTACTTTAGCACTTACACAGGATCTTTTGTATTCAAAATATGGTAAATAGTAGCTAAAGCTCAAAATCCAAAGGTGAAAAAGGAAGAAATCTGTAGGTACAGTGGCTTCCTTTTTAGCAAATTTTAGCAATAAAATGTCCCATCGGTCATCAAAAGTACTTATGGTTGTCCTGTTTTTCTGGAGGAAATTGTGTAATACATCTGTGAGCTATATCCAGGCAGCAGGGACTACAGGGGATGGGGACAAATGAATAGTCAAACCCAGAGTGACAAGAAAGAACAAAGTAGTCTGGCAATTGGGGAGGACATGGAGAGGAGCCAGAGCAGCCAGAGCTGAGGGAGAGGAGCACGGGAAGAAGCCAGCCACGGAACGCCCAGGAGGAAGGAGTGGGAGACTTAACAACTAGTAGAAAACAGGTTTGAAAGACATACCAGCCCTCTTAAAGGCTTTGCAGCTGGTGAAATACTCAGATTAATTATTTCCAGTTGTGCACTTAGTCCCGTCTGCTTCCTATGAGCAGTAAACAGATTGGGCAGAGAGTGAGAGGGGATGCAAGTAGGAGGTGCTGGGGTTTAGGTAGGATGAGGGCAATGACTTCAGTGTTTAGCTGAGACATCAACAATGTCTTGCAAATTATTTTTTCTCTGAGATCTCTTCTAGGAATGGAGAAATCCCAAAAAGTTTGTGGATCTCATGCAGCTCTCATGATCTGAATTAAGGGAAATTTGGTTGTGCTGTAGGAGGCTGATGTCTCGATGAGACCTCAGGATATGCTTGAACTGGGACTATCTGGTTTCATCCCAGCAGAGCCAAGCCTGGATGATGGCATCTCAGAGTTCCATGCTGGGTGCCTTTTTTTCTTCTTGAGAAAAGTAACACTTCTGAGGGGTACTTTTGGAAAAGAATGACTGACTGGGATTAATAAACTCCCAGCTGACATTAATGCTCAGGAAGTGGTGTTCTCGATGAAACGCTTTCTGTTATATTCATACCAAACTCTACAGAAATCTGCAATAGTTTTGTGGTAAAGTCTGCATAGTTCATGTTTCTGTTACTGTCTCCTCTGCTGGTGCTGGTTATGACCCCTCTGCTTTCACAGAGGCTGCTCTGGACTGTGTGAGGCTGTCCTAGCAAGAGCTGAACTGGGTAGCCTGATTCTGTGTGTGTGTGTGCTTGTGCCTGTGCATTAGCAAAGTGGATAATGCATTATAGCTGTATTATGTCACCTTATAATAGAGAAGATGTGAGAGCAGCCAGGAGAAATGAAGATGCAGTGCAGTTTAATAAGGCAGTTGTTCTACTGGGCACAATATTAATAAAGTTGAACACAAAAAGAAATAGGGGAAAAAAAAAAAAAAAGGAAGAAAAAGCTGCAGGCTTTAAAGGTGGGAGGTTTTGTGTCAGTCACAGAGCCCTGGAAAGCAATAATGATCCCTTTAAAATCACCAGACACACCCATACAACAAGGGGAGTGACCTGCTGAGACCAGTAGTGCAGGGCATGGGTTGACAGTGGATCAAGTGTCATTAAATAGAGCTCGGTTGCTGCAGCTGTGCTGTAAGATAGGGTTTGATGCTTTTTAATTTTTTTATTTTCTTTTTTATTATTTTTTATTTTTTAATTATTATTATAGCAAAACAAAACAGAAAACGGGTTTTGTTTGGAAGATAATTTATAATCCAGATTTCAGTTTCAGCACACTTGGAGGAAGTGCAAGCTGTGTGGCAGGGCAGGGAGGGGTATGAGGCTTCTGCACACATTTGATCCCTCTATCACAGGAAGGATATCATGATGCTTTGCCCCATTCAAGCATGTGAGATTGTAATGAAAACACCAATGTTTTAGCGAGAGGATTGTGTAAGACAAGAAAGTGAGTTTGGTGCCTAGTAAAGACTCATCAATAATGTAATGTCCACTATAATGCTTTGAAAGACAGAAGCAATCTGAGTGGAAAGAAAGACTACAAAAATGATAGACAGCTCACTCTTCCATGTATCATCTCAATTACTTATCTGAGAGGCTGCTCTTGTCTCTTCTGAGATGGAGAAAATCTGGGTTTAAGACCCTTCTCCTAAATATAAGAGGGGGGAAAAAAAACCCCAACTAAATGAAATATGTACACCTAGGTTCCTGGACAGCAAGGTCTAAGGAAATGTTTTTCTTCTCCAGAATCTCATTTGAAAGTGCTCTGATGTGAGGTAGGTATTCCCTGAGATTGCCATGGGTCAAGGTAGCTTGATGATGTCCTGAATCTTTACCTATTCACTAATGTCTTGATTTTGAAGATTAGAAGGAATTTGATCTCACTGTATGAAGACATTGCCAGAAGAAATAGGCAGGTAGCCATGTGTGTAAGGCAAGACAGAACCTTGCTGAGATTTTGAGGATACACTTGTTGAACTTAAAAATAACTTAAAAAACTAGCTATTAGGACTTCAATCTTGATTGTCCTTGCAGTTAATGAGATTCATTCTGTTTAGTTTGTTCTAGACTTGAGTCTGGAGGTAAAGATATGAGGCAAGTACAACAATATCCCACCCTCTGCAGAGGCCAAGTTCCTGAATAGTCTGAAAGCAATAACACACCTAATGAAGGACTTTTTTTCAGAAGATTGAATGTAATAAAAAAGGATGCCAGCAGGATCCAATGCACACATTTAAATACAGACAGGCAGTATGTATGGCAGGGAGGATGGAATTACAGGATCAGGAACATCAGAACTGTCACCAGGAGGACATGCTGGGTTTTCAGACTGTGTTTTGAAAAGCTCTCAGTCACTTCAGGTATGAGACTGAAAGACTCAGATAAATCTTCCTGTGTGAGTGTTCTTGCTGCCTCTCTCTTGGCAGTTACATTTCCAGCATTGGTATATTCTCTCCCAGATGAATCCAAATCATTCAAGCAGATCAAGGGTGAATGATGGAAAAACAGGATAGTGGTCCATGGTGATTGGAAATTGGTGATGGAGCTCCAAAACTGAAGCTAGCAAAATGACAGATGGAAAGGTGTTGCCTAATAATGTTGTAGTAATAACATAAGTTCCCCAAAGAATGAAAAGGGAGAGTTTCTCCAAAAGATGGTCATAAGGAAATTTAGCAGTTAATAAAAATTTGGCATTGTTTACTATTTTACTGCAACTGGAAAAGCAGATTTAAAGTCTATTCCAATGTGAAAAGAAAGGAGATATATATTTTTGCATGCACTGTGAATAATGTTTTTAATACCAGAGAATGAAAAGCAGAAGAAAAATCTCTGTAAAGGAGGTTTCTGTAAGTGTATTTCTCACACAAAACAGTCTGTGCTGTGGAACCTGGTACCTCTGTTTACTTGTATATGCTGTCAAAATTTTTAAATCTGAGATTTACATCTCTCCATGAGTAGGCTGCAGGTACAGAATTCTGGGTTTTTAGACACACATACCCATGCTCCATTAAAAAACAGAACTTAATGTCTGAAGCTGATCTATGCTTTGTATGCCAACTGTGATAAAATGTAATTTTTTGGGGTGACATTTGCTAATTTCTGTGAGACTTGACCAGTTTCATTTGACCACTATTTAGAGCACAGGTTCCTAATGTAGGGATTAGCATTGCCTCCCTTACAGTTGATGTTCGTGGGTTAATCTTTCAGTATTTATAGCAGAAGGACAAACAAGAGAAGTGCTCACTTCAGCTCAAGGCTGATAGTTAAGCTAGGAAAATTGTGAGAGGCAATGGGACTGATCTCTGCTCCGTGAGAAATTAAAAATCATCAGTTCACACTGCAGCAGCTTGCTTGATTCTCAGGAACTTCTACGATCTCTGGATTTAAAACAAAAACAAAATAATAAAGAAAATGCACCATACTGATAACAAATGCCAGCACTTGGCTCAGGGGAGGGAATACTATGTGACTTTGACTTCGCCAGCGAAAAAGCTGGACAGTGAATGCAAACGATCTGAAACATTATGAGTTATGCTGAGAAATGGGTCCAGGTCACCCTGTGGATTCCCCTGGGGGTGAAGCTGCAGCTTGAGAGGAAACACGTGATGCTGTTTGTGTTTGTTGCTTCTGAGCTGGGCTGGGGACAATCCTCCTAGGAGGTCACATGGAAAATGCCCTGTAACATCCCTGTATCCCAGCTCACAGCACTGCCTACAGTTACACGGAAGAGCTTTAGCAATGTTCTTGTCTTCTCTTCTCTTGGCTCTGGTAGGAAGTTGTCATCGGTGATCTAAAGCCAGGCACTCCCCATCGTGTTAGTGTTGGAGCATATGGCTGGGCAGGGAAAGGACGACCCAGCATGCCCAGAGATGTGACAACCTTATCCCAAGGTAACACTGCATACATGTCGTTATGCTGCAAAATTGGCTGGTCACACATGGCAGGTGACACTGCAGGTCGCTCACATCTGAATCTCTATCATCTGCAATATGCTGCTGTTACTTTTCCAAAAGTACAGGGACTAAGGGGGGCAACAGGGAAAGGGAGAAGCCTCTGAATTTACTTCCTAAGTCTGTGGCTGTTGAGTTTGTTAGCCTGTCCTCCTCTCTGATACTGTTCTTTTTCACTTCTTCTGGCTTAGACAAGTGTATGACCCCTGCACCGCCTGATCAGCCCCAGATTGTGGTAGTTTCTGATTCAGAAGTTGCATTATCCTGGAAACCTGGAGAGAGTGAAGGAAGTTCTCCCATCCAGTACTACATGGTGGAGTTTATCAGGCAAGTTTGCCCATGGAATCTGAATTTCAGTGTCTGTGCAATATAGCAGGCTTTTCGCCTACAATGCACTAGTTAATTTACATATAGATTCTTCTCATGGTTTATTTACTTCCTGTGTGTAGTACACTTAGTTTTCCTCTTGAAGTGTGTTGAGTTGCCAGAAATAGTCTAATTTTTTATAAAATCACCAGTAAGTCATACCTTCTGGTTGAAGAAAATACGGTCTAATTTGCTCTGTTTCCTCTGATAAAGGCCTGTCTGAGTGAAATTTTAAGTTCCTCCTGTCATCAAAGGCTGTCAAACCACACTGAGAAAAGAGTCCATGGAAGAGCAGTTTCCCTGGGCTGGAGTACCCTGGGCTGCTAAACAAATAATCTGGGGATTGCAAATACAGCATGTTGGGCAGTTTTACCTGACAAAAGCCTTTTGGGTCTTGAGCTTGAAGGACTTGGACTTTCTTTATTATCCTAATGCTAATCAAGTTTACATGAAATGTTGGCTTTTCTATTAGATTTTTGGGGGTGAGTGTTGGTGGGGTTTACTTGATATTTTGTGTTTTTTGTTTGTTTGTTTTTCATATTGAACTCTAAAATTTGCAGTGATAGAACTGAACTGTGAAAAGTTACTGATAAAGTTGATTTTATAAGGTGCATATGAAAGGTCAGAAGAAGGTTATTGAATCTGTATGCATGAACAAGTATTCATTGTCGGTCAGTACCTGACTGTTCATGCAGTTGTGTAAGCTAATATCTGTTTATTTTTGTGTGTTTGACCTTGTGTTTGGCCTTACATTAAATGTAAAATTCAACCTTTGGAAGCTTCAGCCCAATAGCTGGTTACAGGTTTTAGCTGAAGTTCTGGATAAGGAGAGAGAATTGCTTTTTTAACTACTCTGAGCTATGAAGGTCAAAAGATCATTCTTCAGAAAAACATGTTCATTTTTAAGAAAGAACTGTTATTGTTAAAACAGTTGTTAGAACTGTTTCTGTAAAGACAGAAAGGACTATTGGTTTTCAATGCTCAGAGTCTGCCTGCAACCTAAAATGTACTGATACAATTAAAAGAATTCCCAGGCTGAAAGCCTGCTTGTGAACTATTGTTGCACTTGTGTTTGAATCAGAATGCCCCATATTTAGTGGGAAGCCATCAAATGCTGATTGCACTGTGAGGCAGGACACGAAGAAGAGGACAGGCTGAAGATACATTATGGTCACCATGAAAAATCTGCTATAGCATTGCCATGAAATTTCTCCAATACCTGTTTTTCAAATGCAGTCATAACCTGATCCCTTCTTTCTTTTCCTCATCTCTTGTCTCTCTTGTGCTTGGTGAATGGGGAAGGGATTTTGTTGGGTTCCAATTGACTGCACTTCTGTCATCTCTGAGCTTTTGCTGGGAAGTGGAGCCTGCAGGTTTATGTGCACTTCATCACAGCACTAGGAGCTTGCTAATGGAAGAAGGGGGCAAAATCATCCCCATCTAACACACTGAAAGTGTACCCTCAAATGTTTTTGTTCAGCTGCAGAATGGAAAGCTGCCTTCACTGTTTAGGTTGGAGGATACGAGTAATTGAAATTTCAGTGTTTCATTGTTTTTAGATTTAGGGAAAGAATTTGCTAACAGTACTGTGTTTTGATTATGCTGTTTAGTTTGAGATTTTAAGCTAAGCTTGAAGTGTGTTTGTTAATTTTGGGATTATGCTCTCTTAGACTTGGAAGCTTGATTATATATTTGGAGAAACTTCAATGAGCCATAAGCCCTAATGGCAGTTAGAGGGAAAGATTTAACTTTAAGCTTCATTGTCTTTTGCTGTTTGTAGTTTTAATTACTATAAAGTGTATTAAAATGAGTTAGAGTTGTTGAATTAAACCAATGTAAAACCAAAACAAAAGACTGCAAATAAATTTAGAATTAAATCCTTTTATGTCAAAGAAATGCAATATTATCCTGTGCTTTTGGAAAAATAATGGCTTTCTTATGCAAATCTGCAATGTCCCTTGGGTACAGCACAAATCTCTAAAAACTATGACTTTAAAAGTATTTCAGTTCCCTTAGGACTAACTTTGTGACTTTAAACATAAAAAAACCATGTTGGGACACTGAGATGAGGGAATAACACTCTTTCCATCTGCTCAGCTGTGATATTGGAGATAAAATGACAATACAATGTAGTAATTGTGTACACACATCAGAACTTAATCAGAACCAGAGCTAACCTGCAGCCTGTCTCTGGTTAGGTTCTGAATCTGGGCTTGAATTTAGGCGTTTGCATGGGATTGCCTTGGGATCTGTTGGTTTGCTGTAGGCAGTAGAGGGTTGCAAGTGGTTTCAGATGTAGGACAGGCTGGGGTAAGGCAGGCTCTTGCTTGGGTCTTGACTCTCAGGAGGACACTGAGGAGCCTACAGTTCCAATTTGGTTAAATGCTGAAAATGAAGAGGGATAATGTAGGTCTTATTGCTCAGTGCACAGCTCATAGGGAATGTTTGGAAGAATGTGTTAAACCCAATAGAGTTAAAGGAATCCATGGAAAATTGCAGAGTCAGCATTAATAGTCTGTTGCTTTATGCTGGGAAGTGTTTTATGATGAAAAATATTCTAATGAAAGCGCCTGAAGTGAGACCATAGACAAACATACTAGTCTGGGTGTTTTTTCTAAAGATACTATGAAAATAATTATTCTCAAGAATTATTCTCAAGTCTGTCTTGGGTATGAAATGCTCCAAATACTGAGATGTTTAGTATGTTGAATGCCTACACAATCTTCTAAACCTGGGGACTAATTTACCCAGATTTTTATTGTCAGCAAGCTTCTACAGAATCACACATGTTTCAGCAGAGTATCCCTTAAAAGGATCATCTGGTACACAGGTGGACTCAGCAGTTTTCAGTAATAATCTTGACATACAGGGGAAATGTGTCAGTATCTCAGTAGTGACATGAAACTTCCGCTGCAATGACCTAGGTAGGTTCTCCCAATAAAACTTGGAAGATGTATTAGCATAGGGAAGATAGGATGGAGCAGATTCAGCATAGTATTGTGGACAGGATTCTTGGTTAGTTGGAAGCCTTCCACCTGAAAAAAAAAAAAAAAAATGTTGTATCCCTGAATCCATTCCATGGTGAACTAGCTGTGCCTGGCTCTGCACTGTACGAGGCAGTCGTATTTGTTATCATTTGCAAAAAACATGAAACAATAGATCTGAACAGGAAGACTCCTCCTAATAGTCAGAAAAAATACCTTTAGTGCTGCTTTCCTGATTAATGCATGAAACAGATACATCTGCTGCAACACTTACTCTTTGTGAGAGTTAAATCCTTGGAAAGGCAATTAACAAAGAAAGACGAGTGGAAGGTGCAGAAATTAGAGAGGAAATTCTTAACGATACTAGACAACATCAGAGTAATATTAAGCAAAAAATTTAATTTGAACAATTGTCTACTTTTTCTTTCCTGAGAGTTGAACTGGCATATTGTTTGATATATTTTGTAGAAAGTGTCCTAACAAAGCTATATTATTATAATTACCAATATTAATATTCTGTAGTGCAGTATTTTCTGTATTGGGTATTTTCTATAGAGAGTAAGAATGTGTTGCACTTGTTACCATACTTATTTGTAAAAATAAATAAAAAGTAGAGCTGAATTTTCCACTTGAAATGAGTACAAACATGACACAAAAGAACAATCAAAACCTGTATAAAAACTGAATTGTTAGCAGGTTCTTCACCTTGTTAAATATTTTCCAGGTGATTTTATGAGGAAGTACAAGTGAGTGTAAAATTTCTGTTCTCCGCATTAGAAAAATTTCCATCTCCAAACTGAGTCAGTCCCCAGATTACAATGTAAAGTGGTGATACAAATGTTTTGGGAATGCCTGGGACAGAATTCTGCTCCTGTCCAGACCTATTGACTTTATCCTCATGTTTATGATCTTAAAACCACTCTGACCCTGTCGCTTGCCAGATTCTTACTGTATGGTGTTTCTGTGTTGGAGATTCACAGCTGTGACTTCAAGAGCAGAAAATGCCTGTGGAAGTGGTCTGATTTCTCCATGCAAAGATACATCATTTGGAGCAGGCCTGTGAAGTCCTGGCTGAAGCCAGAGGGATCTTGGCTGGTCCAGGGAATGTAACTCTGCAGAAAGGCAGGAAAAATAGCATCAGAATAAGCCCTTCCAGTGTAAAATTTGGCACAAACTGAATTTTGCTGCAAAAAAAAGACCACAGATAGTTTTTTAACAAAAGGTTACCAGCTTAGAACACAGAAGCTGGCTGGCCCTGGACACCATCACCATCTGAGTTTATTGTGTTCCTCTCCACATCTGTTTGCCATTTTTTCACCCTGTACCAATTTGTTCACACAGGGAATGTTCTGGAGAAATAACAAAGGTCGAGTGATAAATCTTCTTTTTCCCCCTCCTTCAGCTGCAGATGCTTACATGTTTGCAGGCATTTCCTTTATTATTCACTTCTGCAGAAGAAAATCTTGTGAGAGACAGTCATTGAAGTTGAAGGCCTAGGCTAGGGTTTGTGTTATGTTCTGAGTCTTCATAGGGTGCAAGTCTCTTCCCTGTATGTGTGTTTCCATTCAGCCACAGACATCAGCAGGATCTGTTGCAAAGAGGCTGTGAGGCAGCTCTTGAGCTAACAGGAATTTCCTAGACTGGAATTCGAGTAAAAAGGGCGGGAAAAAGAAAAAAAAAGATGTGTACAGGAAAACTGAAAACACTACTAAGCAAGCATGTGAAAGGAAGCAAAGGTAACAGCTTTGGGTAGGAAAACACTATAAATTTTCACTTTGGCCCAGCCTCAGGGAAGGGAAACAATGAAAGAGTAGTCAAAATACATGTGCTTCTTTCTACCAGGATATGTTGATAGAGGGTGATTTAAGATGGTCTGTTAAGCTGTCATTGCAACTTGTGCATTTTTCTGATTTTATTTTTATTATTAGCAAGACAATGAAATAGTCACACCCTGTGTTCTACAGTGCACAGGATCCAGGCAGCTGGGAGCTGCTGCTTTGTTGCTGTGCTGGCTCTGCTGGCACAAAGCAATGAAACCCCAGTGATCAGTAAGTGTTGTATTGACTGGTAAAAGGAAATGTACACTAACTCTGGCATTTCCTTCCAGCTCCAAATAAACAAATACAAAATGCCTGCCTTGTGCTATAATTTTCACTGTAAGACTGCTGGAGACATTTGCAGCTAGTCCTATGTAAACATTGCTAGATTCAGGGAGCACTTGGAGGTTATTTCCTGTAATAAATATTGCAGGAATGTCTTAGAAAAGAAAATGGGAATAATTCTCTCTGAAAGTAATTTCTGTCCCTCTTTTACTTTCATAGGCTTCGATTTAAAAAATTTTGGGTGACCTAGAGTTAAAGTTTACATTTTTGTTTTGCTTTTTAGTTGCTTGCTGTCTCATTCCATTCTCTCTTTGATAAGAGACCACTTTCAGAGAAAGGAGAAATTGTGTGAAAGCATCAGAATACTTTCTCAAAGTATTTGAAGGAGCCCTTCCCTTTCTGATGTTCTTCTGAGATGAACTTAAACATTTGAGACCAAACTGCCATGCAAATAGTTGTACTGGTTTTAGATGGATTATAATGACAATAAAGCATCTATTGATAGTTGACTTCCAGTACCAATCAATCAATCAATCAATTAAAAGTTAACTAGGTATTTTCCAAAGAAAGGCATGGGAATGTTGCAAAATCCACATGCATTGTCCAGGTTATTGTTTGTGTGTTTTGTTTGGTGTGGGTTTGTTTGTTTGTTTCTTGTTGTTGCTAGGTTGTTTTTTGTTTTTGTTTCGTTTTGTTTTTAATCTGAAGAGAAGACTTTGGATCCAGGTTTTCCAATGTTGGTGGCTTAACTTGACTACCTAGGAAACCAGATATTGGATTCTCCTCTTGCTAATGCTTGTGTATGTTTGCAGGAACTTAGTGGCATTAGAGCACAAACTCTTACAAATAAAGATCTTTCCCTCTGTTAAGAACTTTTGCTTTATACAGCCAATTGACCTACTTGAAAACTGTGAACCCCAAACCCATGAAAACAGATAAACAGAGCTTGATTTGTCAAACTGTCCTCTAAACCTCTCTGGGTTTATATGCAAAATCTGAATATTGTTTTTGTATCACTGTAGTTTTGATATCACAGGCTTTACAGCTTGGTAATGGTTTCACAGTCTGGCCCTTTAAGAGTGAAGGATTTCAGCGATGATTTAGCAGACTCATATCTCATTTATCTTGTGCATTTCCCAGGAAAGTTTAAAGGCAATTAATTTATACAGACAGCTTTAATTATTTATTATCTTGACTTCTTTTGATCCTGAAGGCCAGACCTTGACAGCAATTGGACAGTAATAAGAGAGCAGATCCAGATGGAGTCCATGGTTCTCAAGGGACTTCTCCCAAATACCAAGTATCAGTTTGCCATACGAGCTGCAAACTCCTACGGATCCAGCCCTGCCAGTGCACCGAGCGATGTAATCCGGACATTCAGTGAGTAGAACCAACTTATTGTGATTAAGGCTATATAAAAATAAAGCATGTCTGTAAACAAACTGCATGTGGGGCAGCCTGTGGAGGGCTGTTGGTGGGAAGAGCTGCACACCAAGCACAGGCACTCCCAGCCTGGTGCCTCGCTCTCCTGTCCATGGAGCTTTCAGCATCTTGTGCAAGTCAAGACAGAAGCAAAGATTTGAAAAGCTTCAGGCAGAAGTGCTCTTTCTCTCATGCTTTTTCTCTGCTCTGGGGATCATTGTCAAGTATTCTTGGATTGCTATTTACTGGCTTCTGTGCTGTGTTCCCACAGAACTGATAAGTGAATATCACTAGGAGAAATAAAAGAGACAGGTCTCTCTTTTTTTTTCCTTCCTATTCTTTGAAACAGAACTTTACATAGTATGTATATAATTTAAACAACTCAGATAGACCAAAGAAAGTCTATACTGTATTCTGAGTACTAAGACTCCGAAACTGTTGACAGTCATAAAAATAGTGAAATAAACAAGTGAATATCCCTGTTTGATTAGATGCTGTAAAGCATTAGATGAAAATACGTTCAAATATACCTGAATAATCACAACTTGTTAACAGATATATTCACATTTTTGTAGCAAAGCAGGCTATGCACAGTGCAATAAGGAGTAGGTCCTGTGCACATTTGATGGTCTTCCTTGGGATATAATCCGTTCCAGTGGTAGTGTCTCTGTGGTCTGGTGCTGTCGCTCCTCATCATCCCCAAAGTCATAGCTGTATGTGAGAATCCCAGATCAGCCAATGCCACAGCATGTTGCTGGTTGTATAAATCATGTCTGTCACACAGCAAAAAATCCACACTCACAGAATCGAAGAATCGGTAAGGTAGGAAAAAACCTCTAAGATCATCAGTTCCAACCATCAAACCAACACCACCATGGCCACTAGACCGTGCCCTGAAATGCTATATCCAAATATTGGAACACCTCCAGGCATGGTGACACCACTTCCGTGGGCAACCTCTTCCAATGCATGACCACTCTTTCAGTGAAGAAATTCTTCCTAATATCCAATCTGAACCTTCTCTGGCACAATCTAGAGGCAATTTCCTCTCATCCTGTTACCTGGTGCGTGAGAGAAGAGGCAAACCCCCATCTCACTAAAACCTCCTTTCACCAGTGAGGTCTCCCCTCAACTTTCTCTTTTGTAGACTAATCAAACCTCAGCTGCTCCTTATAAGACTTGTGCTCTGGACCCTACACCAGCATAGTTGCTTTTCTCTGGCCATGATCCAGCATCTCAATGTCCTTCCGGTAGCAAGGGGTCCAAAACTGAGCACAGGATTCAAGGTGTGGCCTCACCAATGCTGAGTGCAGGGGCACTATCACTTCCCTAGACCTGTTGGCCACACTATTTCTGATACAAGCTGGGATGTTGGCGTTCTTGGCCACCTGGGCATGCTGCGGGCTCATATTTAGCCAGCTGTCAACCATCATCCTCAGGTCTTTTCCTCTGAGTAGCTTTCCATCCACTCTTCCCCAAGCCTGTGGTGTTGCATGGGGTTGTTGTGACCAAAAATCAGGATTCAGCACTTGGCCTGGATGAATCTCATACAACCGACCTTGACTTATCAATCCGTCCTGTCCAGGTCTGTCTGTAGAGCCTTTCTACCCTCAGGCAGATCAGCACCCCTGCCCAGCTAAGTATCATCTGAAAGTGAGTGGAGGAAGCAGAGCCCCAGCTGGCAGACTATGAGGACTAACTGAGATATATCCTAAATGTGCCAAAGTATTTATTGTGTTTAAAAGCTTTCAGTACTTTTAAGTTCCAGTTTGGAAGTCATTTATAGGGGACAGAATACTATGCAAGAAAATGCCTGGGTATAATTTTAGCAGATTAATGAACTATTAAAATAGAGTAAAATCTGACTTCTTTTTCTTTTCTTACCTACCTGCTCAGTTGCAAATCATCTTTAATTATCTGGTAAAAAACAAGCTGCTGATATTTGCATAGGACTGTGAGCCCTCCAGGTAGAATTTGTGTGCTACAGAAATGTGGAGCACATCCCTAGTTATCCCCAATTTTGCCCACTTAGGATTTATTTCTAAATACCCTCCCTGACTTGGAATGCCTTGTTTTCATTGACTCTCACACAGAAGTTTCCATTCTTTTTTTCCCATGTGTCCTAAATTCAATCCCTTGAACAGCTTGCATGAAGGTTTTTAGGGCTGCTGAACTCATAAATTTAATTTCTGAAGCATTTGTTTGGTTGTGAAAACCAGCATGCTCTGGGCTTTCTTGGCCCCTGGATCCTCAAGGCTCAGTTCCTGCTGCCTCAAACATCCTTTTGTGCTCTTCAGTATCCACTTTATCTTTGGATGCAAGTGGCTATATTCTTTGGTCAGAAAAAGTAAATTGTTTAGGCTCTGAGAGTGGAGTAGCCTTCATGCTACTGATACCTGATAGCATGATTGCTGTGGTACTACAAGAAAAATACTTTGCCTCTGGAAGCCACCTGTTCTGCAGACCTGTGAAGGTGGTTCTAAAACATGGGGTTTTGTCAGTAGAACTTGGAGGGAAATTCACACCCAGTGTATATAAGCAGATTTCTGGAGAGGTCCACAGGGGGTGGAGGTTTGACTCTCTGTACCTGGATCACACCTGAAAAGTGAATATACTTTGTGTTGTATTGCTCCCAGAATAGGCTCAAAAATGTGCTGGTCCATGGTAGGCACTTGGGCTTCACAGTGGCTGAGAGGTTGGTGTCCCTGAACCAAGGGGCTGGCAATGCTTGGGGGAGACTCCCATGAACGCACAGAATTCCAGCAGCCTGGGGCCATGTCATGTCCATGATGTACTTAGGGCTTTGTTGGCAAACTCTGGGTCCTTTAGTAAATGTGGTTCCTTTGCCAGGCTGCTCTTAGTTTCCAAGACGAATTTTGCCAATAGGCTTTAAAACTACATATAGACACTACTTGTGAAACCTTGTGTTATTTTGTGGATACCTGTCCACGTAACAAACAGCTTTTTGCAGAGCAAGGAGTGGTTTTCAAAGGGAGCAAAGCATATGTGCCTTTAAAAATAAGTTCAGTATCTTTCTGGAATCAAAACGGTAACTGAGTATAGCAGCTCTCACTTGGCTTTAGTGGTGATGTCTATGTAAGAAATTAGTTTGATGTTAACCAGATACACAAGTATATTGTGCATTAGTAAAAAAGCTAAACTTCTCATGTGAAAAAATCTCTTAATTAAAGCCATGCATAGCCTGACTCTTTATTTTCACCCAAAACAGTAAAAATCCCTAAAGAGTGATTTAAACTGTTGACAAGTTTAATGTAACAAAAAAATGCATGCTAAGCTTAAAGGCAACCAAGTAAAACTTACTCCTCATTCACATTATGTATTTGCAGATACCTTCCCCCTTCTAGTAGCCAGAAAGCCAATGGTTACCTGCTTTTGCCCAGTTAATCATTGACTTCAGCTGCTCAGGTGTAGACATTCAGTGGATTTGTGGTCCCCTAGGTCCTGTGGTTTTCAGCTGTCACTGCAGGAGCACACATGTATCCTGTTTGTCTCCCAGATGCTTGACAATCCTCTGGGGATGCTTCAGGTAACATGAGGCATCTCAGATGGCACCAGATGCCTGAATCTCTCCAAGTGCCAGCAGAGAAGGATGTCAGACAGTTGGCATGTCTAACAATGGTGCAGCTTTGTTCTTTGGGGTGTGTTTTGGAGGCATGACTAACTTCATCATTAAAATGGTGCCTCCTCCCATATGAACAGTGAAACATGCCACAGATATTTGATGTTTTTTTCTGAATGCCTGTATATTGCTCAGAAGTACCTGAAATATCTTAGGAAGCTGGCAGAAGTCCATACAGTGTCTGTCTTCTTTGCATAAGGAGAATATGTCTTAGTCCACATAATGCTGGAACTCAAGTCTGTCATGTGTTTGGATCTAAAAAAAATTATAGCTTAATTGTTTAATATCACAGACCTTCAGGTCTGATTCAAGAAACTGGTGCTTTTCTGATGCTTATTTTGACTGAAAAAAAAAAAAAATCACAGTATTGCCTTGAATGCACTTGACCTTTAGTGTCTCTGTTACATTGAGTAGAGTCTCTCACAGCTCTTGTAGAGAGGGTGAGATAGAGGTGAGTCCTGCAGACACTGAGTCCATGCTACTTGACAATGTTCTGTGCTGGGGCTTTTCTCATTCTTACATCTAATTCTTTCATTTTGGTTTCAAATGGTGGCTGGCTCTGAAGTTCTCTTGACTACATTGTCTCAGTTCTGCATAGGAAACTGCTGCCTTTGCTAAAATGTACTTCTGAAGGGTTGCTGACCATACCACCTAAAGTGACAGACCTCCCATGGTCTGTGCAAGGAGAACATTTGGCCTTGATTATAAGCAGTTATCCCCTTTCCTAGTAAAAAATGCATGCTTGGTTTATGTTACATAGCTCCACTTTCAGGGAGGAAAGAGAGGGCAGGTTGCCCCAAGGGCTCTAATTTATTTGTGATTTGGTTTCTTCTCTCTTTTTTTTTTTTTTTTTTAAATAGATGGAAATTATGTAATAAATCAATTTTTGTTGCCTTTCCTAATTACAGAGGCAGGTTTCAGGTATTCCATTTAAATGTTTGTTGGTTTTTAGCTGTATGAAACCTTTCAATGGTTCATGGATAATTTACTTGAAAAAAATACTTCACATATTAAGTTTAGTAACAACAAAATAAACTGTCCCAAAGAATCAAACAAACTGTCATCACCTGCATTGCTTAAATACTCTTCATTGCCTGGGGAAACAGATGGGGTTTGCACTGTGCCTGGAAGGTCACAAGCCTTGGGCTTTTACAGACCAACAGAGGAAGCTTCTTCTGTTATTTTTATACCCTCCTGCTTCTCTCCACAGCAAACATGACACAAGTGGCTGCTTCATCTGGGTACATCCCTTCCTCTGGTCCTGGGTGTCAGTGCCAGGCTCATACTGAGTGAGGCATTGGCACAGGTGCTTAAATATTCTGCACAGTGCTTGGAAGTACCCACTGAGGCCCAATCACAGGAAAAGGACTGTGCCTTGGCCCCAAACTTTGGTGTAAATGATGGTGATGTGTCTGGGACATGGTAAATGGAGATTTTCCACAGAACTGTTTCCCATAGACCTGCAATGGCTTTACAAAAGCAGCCCTCACATTTATGCAGACAAGGACAAAGCAAGAGACAGGCCAAGAGGTATGCAGTGTCTCACTGTGAGTCACTGACAAGAATAAAACCCAGATTAAAATGCCCCTGATGTGTTTTGGATTTAGACCTGCATGAAGGTGATTAATCTGTCAGCACTTCATTTAATCAGTGTCTGCTGGCTACCTCTTACGCTCTCCTGTGTCTCCTGATCAGTCTACTGATGGCCACTTAATTGGCAAAACAAAAATTTATGTGGCTTTCTGTTTGTTTTGAGAAAGATTTCTTTGGTATAACTTAATCCCTGATTCTTTGGAAAGAATCTGTCAAAAGTTCATGACCCCCCACAGATTTCCCAATTAGTTATAAAACAGGATTATAGGACCTAGTAAAGGGTCTTAAATGGGCTTCATCTCCTTGTACACTGAAACACAGATTTAAAGAAATATAGCATGCTTATTATTTCTCTAGTCATTGTTTTGGTATTTGCAGTGTACCTCTTTGCTTTATTGTCCCTGATTTGCTACCCGCTGTGAGATGAGGTCTCTACTAAAGCTACACAGTGCTTTTAAGAGAAGGGCTGACAAGGGGGTTTCTCTTCAAAAGTCATGTTAGCTTGTCTGCTTTCTGTTGTTTTGCAGTTTTATTGCATCACATCAAATGTGGGTGTTGTGTCACATCCATTCAGGAAACAAAAAATACAAGACAGAGCATGGTGACTGGGAAGCCAGTGTGCTGCTAGGTGGTCTCATGATTTGTGTGTGTACTGACCTGTATAAATTCAGGTATAGTTAGAAAAGAGTGCATTTCTGTGTCTCATTGATCCCAGGTGCATTATGCATTACCAAATACTGGTCAAAGATTATCAAGTGGAAAAATGTAGCATGTGCTGAAACTCAAATGGAGCCAGGAGGAGTGGAAGCAGAGACTTTGGGACCATATTAGAGACCTGTGGATATTATGACATGTTCTGAAGTTATACTTCCCCTGGCCCTGAAGAAGGGCCTCAAAACAGTCTTTCCTACCATTCATATTAAGCCATAAATTCAGGCTCTGAATGTTGTAACAGTTCAATAAAGTGAAAGGAATCACTGCCTGGTTTAAAGCAGTGGTTACATTTGGTCTTCTGTTAAAAAAGCATGGAACATTTTGGTCTGCCAGATGAAAATGGCACACCTGCTTAGGGGACCCTCTGTCTTCCCTAAGTTACCAGGACACATTGCATGCTGGTTGTTAATGATGTAGTTTAGTGATCTCCACTCAGATTTAAAGTGTCATAGCATTAAAATCAAGTAATGTGTAGGCAAGTGTGCGTATCTGTGTGTAAATCTGAAATGTAACATTCATATGTGTTGAAGGTATATGGAGGTATTCCTATGTGTATGAAGATACTTAGTTCTCTGTATTACTTCATTCCTGCCATCCTTATTGAGCCTAAATCTGATAAATCCAATAGAAAGTTTGCTTGAAAGGAGAAAAAATTTGGCAGAATTGGGACTACAACAGATGTTTATTTTATAGCTTGTGACCTGCAATTAGAAAATGGAGGTTTTGTATCACAGCTTGCTTGAATACAGGTTAGAATGTTTTCCCTGACACCATGATTTAAATTTTTCCTTTCCCCACCTTGGCTTTATGGATTCTGTTACTCCTAGGCAGATTCAGTCTCATCTGTTAGAAGGACTGAATGAGTTCTGAAATGGTTTCAGACACACCGTATAAAGGCAATAAATAATGTTACAGAGATGACTTAAAAGGAACAGGACTGCAGTGAGCAGAAAATTGCTGCATCTGCTGGAAGCTGAGTTAGTGAAGGGCTTTGCATTGTTCATATAACTTCCAGTAAACTGTAAGTCATATTTACAGTGCTTATGTTTGAGGTTTGGCACACTGAAATTCTTTTGTAGAAATGCATGTCTTTTAAAATCACTGTTGACAAAGAGGGCAATTCTAATGCAGTGGTGGATGAAAAAGGTCAGCCTCACAGCTGGACTAGACGATTGTTGTAGGTTCCTGCCAACTCTCCTCTCCTCTCCTCTCCTCTCCTCTCCTCTCCTCTCCTCTCTTCTCCTCATGAATTCAGGATTGCAATCAGTTCATATACCTTCAGTCTGTTTCTCCAGTAGTACTCCCTTGCCTATGCATTCACAGTCATCAGCAGAAATGATCTGGATTCAGCTTGTCCAGTTGGCCTCATATCACTACCAGTCATATAGCTGTGAGTTCTCTAATTAATTCCATTGGTAGAACTCTGTGCTGAATAATTCTGTTCAAAAAAAATTGTACTATTTACATATTATCAAGTAGATGTGTTAGAGTGGAAAGTTCATACACATTCTCTCTCAGCATAACACGTTGTTTTGGTTGCATATGTGAATGCCTCATTACCTTTACTCATTTGCTTCTGATTTTTCTGTATGCTGATGTAACATGTAAAGCCTGTTAATATGGAATTCTCATAGAGTGTATGGTGGGAGGGTGGCAGGGCATGTGTTCCTATCTGGTGCATACATCCTTGGTTTCATATCTGTCTGCCAGGATCTCTGTGCTGCAGTCATGGCAAAAGGCAGTACAGTAGTTTTTAGAAAAATGCTCTCCTGCCTGAATCAGGTCAATAAGGTATTTCATTCTTTATTCTGCACCCAGGTGGGTGATGGTTGATCCTGGTTAGGCTGGCTCAAATGACCCAATAGCACTGTGCCCACAATGCTCCCTCTGAAAGTCTGATGAGCCTTGTTAGCTTTTGCTGGCTCCACTGGTCTGTTCAGTGGTGGTAGGGAAGCTCTCACTGCCATCAGGAAGAATTTTCTGACTTGTCAGGTAGGCTTTGCATCTCTGTATGTTGCAATGTGAAGGACCTGGTAATTTATGAGACAATACGGGCAGCTCACAGTTGCTAAAATGAACAAACACAGTACAGAGGCTTTGTACAGCGAGGGTTACCTGTGCTATTTTTAAGTGAACACAAAGTCTTTTATGAAAAAGGCAAAAGTATGAAGTCTGTTGTTTTAATAGTCATCAATTTTTCATCTATTCTTAACTTCACTGAAATGAAATGTAGCAATAATGATGCTATTACCTGTATTATCTTTCTTCATCACTTCTGGTTAATTTTAATAAATAAAAAACCATAAACCATTGTTTAAGCAGGGTTAGCTATGTAGGGTGCAGAAAAGCAGAGATTTTTTTTCTAAAAGGACCTTCTTACTGCTTTAACTCACTGTTCCCAACCCGAAGTCCTTCACAGCACAGTCCAGCACTCCAGGGACAAGAAGAAGCAGAAGCAGATTATGCACATGAATAACACATGATGTTTGTGCATGTTTTTTTTTTTTCTTTTTTTGGAAAAGCTAAATTGTGTTTTTAAAAATAACCTAAAAATAGACTTAGGATGCTGATTTAAGGAGCATTGCAGCCACTGGAGGCAGACGAAGTCCTAAGCAGAGTGTGCCAGAAAAGTCCTACCTAAATTATTCTCTTTTGCTGTTCCATTTGTTTGATCACTAGTAAGACTCTGTATGTGACTCTGTATTTATAAAAGGAAAAAGTTTCATCTAAACCCAATACAGTTCTTAAAATGCTATCCACACTGAAAAAAATCAGACCTGTTCTCCTGGAAGAGTGATGGATAAAAGTCAGTTTACAGTGGAAGAACTGAATTTTGCCTGCTTTGGTTGGGGATCAGAGTAAGTGACTAAATTAAAGCCCTCATGTGGTTTTAGGTTGCGTGTGTGTCATTTGGACAGTGTTTCCCATCTTCAGGCTGATGTTTGGATTGTCTGTACAGGATGAACATTAACACCAGTTCAAATTTCAATGTGGTGAATGAGGGGCTGGTGAGATCTGAATTGCTGTGTGTAAACAGAAAAAAATATATGAACTGAATATGCCAGTTATGTCGTTTTAGGCTCTGAGGAATTAGGAAGTGGAAGCTATGGGCATCGTTACATTACAGACACGGTGACTGGTGATGATGATGGATTTGATATTGATGACTCAGACTATGACATTTACATAGAAGAGGTAAATTTCAATTTCTACTTTGACATTTCTGTTTTCTTTATAGTCTTGTGTTTGATCTTATTAGGAAGTTTAATATCTAATAGTATGTGCTGAGGTATAATAGTGACATGGTTGTTTCTTTTTCTTCAGTGAGAATGAATTTGTTACCTTATCTCTGTATCTTGGAAGGTGTTCTTTTCACTTCCATGTAGCATTTTAAGTTTTACTGAATCTGTGTTTCTTTACTTCCTTTCAGCTCAGACCACTTCCTGCTATCAAAGGAGGCAACAGAAAGTTTCTGGTTGAAACCAAGGTCACGCCAGGGTCCAGTTCCAGGCTCCTGTCACGGGTCCTTATAACTACTTCAGAACCTACTACTTCCACTCCTACCACCACACAGCCTTCAACCACAGTGAGGGCTACTGCATCTCGGGCATCAAGGAGGGAAAGCCTGTCTCCTGCAACACGCCTCTTTGATCTCTCCTGTGATGAGGCTGTCTGTTCTGCAGACAGCTTTTGTGTCAACGACTATGACCGGGGAGGCTCACGCTGCCACTGCAACTTGGGAAAAGGAGGAGAGACATGTGCAGAAGGTAGGTTTCTGCATGCCCACTGCTGCTGGCTTCTCTTTTTCTGGGTCAAGGAGCAGCTTCACAATGAACAAATCAAAGTGCTCTTTGGGAATAGCCAGCTAGGCTTAATGGATCCCTGTGGACAGCAACAGCTTCCATGTCCCAGTCCAGACATCAGTCTCTTTTCTTCCTTTTCTTCAACTGGGTTTGAATAAGTTACTTTTTAATAAAGGTGAATATAGACCCCACGTGAAGATGCACAGGGGAGGCTATCTTCCTTACCACACCTAGGTGTGAGAGAGTGATGAAGCCATTTGTGTTGGTAGGCACTCAGGCCTGCCAGGGTCCAGCCATGACATCCACAGATTCCATCAGTGACATTCAACCCCCTCTTGTACCCTTGCCTTTTGCATACTTTCCAGCATGGTCCATCAGAGGATGCTGAGCATGCAGCAGGGATGTGAGACAAACCCCCCTTTGTAAAACCATCTCCATAGGAGGCTTTGCCCACAGTCTGCAGGGACAAAGTGCTGTAGTGGTTACCCCAGCATTCATGTCAGGCAGCCTGGGGCAAGGAAGGAACAAAATCTCATCCTTAGTTAGAAGCATGATCTGAAGCCTGGGTCAATGTGATGGTGTGTAGATGTGTATTTTTTCCTTCCCTTGCCACCTTCCTGGCTGCACCCTCTGCAGACATAACTTTGCCCTCTTGCTGGGTCTGATGTTGAGCTGATCACCTGGTGATCTGGTCCAGCTCACATTCCAGGCCATAAGAAGGTCACTTTTTGTGTGTGTGTGTGTGTTTGTTTGTTTTTTTGTTTGTTTGGTTGGTTTTGGGTTTTTGTTTTGTTTTGGTTTTTTATTGTTGTTTTTTGTTTTTTTTTTCCCCTGGTATTAGTTTTCTTCTGGTTTGGAGATAAAAGGGTCAGATGAATGGCAGACATTGTGCAAAGCAAATATCTCATAGCTTCTAGTGGTGCTGTCCCGCAAGTTAAGAAAGAGCTCATCCATCCCTCTGCATGCGGATCTGGTCTGCCAAGGCCCTGGTGTGTGGCAGTGCATCAGACACACACATTTCTTCTGCGGGATCATGTTATACATCTGTGGTGCACAATGTCATGCATCAGGGATGCAGACGCTGAGGGTGTTTGATCTACTCCTGTGCAGTCCTGGAGTAAAAAGAGTTCATTTTAAAAACAATCTGTTGTGACTCAGTCACATGGAACAGCTGCAGATGTGATTTTTGGCTTTAATCAAGCATGAAGGCTTGAGGATTTATTTGAATTGACATAACTTGATACAACTTGGAGAGTGGGTTGAATAACTTCTGTCCAAACCCACCATCTTTTACAAGTGAATATGTTATTCTTTGATAAGTGATAGCATCATGTAGCAGTATTCTCTTGTACTTAGTTTCTCTACAGAAACTAATATTAATAAATACTATGTTAATCTGAGTGAAACCAGACCTTTATTTACAATCAGCAGCTGCATTGTTGAGTCATTTCTGCTTGTGATCAGGACATGAGTTAATTGTTGTCTGCTGTTGTTGGATTAAGATTTATAGCACTGTTTCTCTTCACCGCAGCCTAAAATGTGGGCCTTGCAAACAAAACACCTGAGAGAGTTCTATTCAGGTCCAAATATGCAAGAAAAACCCACTCTGTATCCAAATAGCAAGGAGGAATAGCACTCCTTGTTCTTCCTTCCTCATTAGGCTTAGATCAACTGCAAAAAAAAAAAATTCTGATCTGAACTGTGTCCGTCCTCAGTGCTTCCTAGGAAATGAATCACAAAGGTAGCAGTAAAACATGTCTCTGATTTTCTTTTCCTGTGCTGAAGCCAGGATGGTCCTGTAACATAAGACAGACAACAAAGAGTGAGGATTGATAACACCAGCTGACCACTTTTGCATCCAGGGATGGAGGGGTGCCTGCAGGGACTCTTTTGTCCCCATCACTTAATTTACCTTCTGCCCTGAGATGACCTGAGGAAAGTGTTGAAAGCTTCTGGGCTCTTATGATCCTTGCAAGGATTCTGTGGATGCTGGACGCAGCAGCTGTGGAGCAGCAGTGACTAATTCTGTGTGTAGTCTTGCCACATTTCCCACATATGTTTTTATAATCCTGAAACACAGAAAATTGCTTTATTGTCTCTGTGTTAAATGTATTCTTAAAAAGAGATCAATGTAAAGTAGGTGGGTTCAGTCTTCTTTGACAAGGATCAAAATCTGGAGAAAGTTCCACTGAAGCCAGCAATTAAACTGTTGAGCAGTATTTGGCCCTCAGGATCCTGTTTCTTTCCAAGTGCATCAAGTCCTCAGGAAGAAAAGAATTAGTTGTAGAAGGTGGTGGGAGGACAAGGCAATAGGTTAACTGATTGTTGACTGCTGCTGTCTAATTATTGTCTCTGTAGTTCTGCCTTGCATTTTCACATGATATTATGTAGTGCTAAATTTTTCTATTGATTTTTACAAGGGAGAAAAATGCTAAATAACATGCTTCTGTCTTTGCTTTTCAGATATTATTATCCAGTATCCTCAGTTCTATGGCCACTCATACATCACCTTTGAACCACTGAAAAACTCCTACCAGACATTTCAAATTACCCTTGAATTCAGGGTAAGTTTAAGCCATATCAAGCTCATGTAAGACATTTAATTTTTATTCCCTTTTTCTGATCATTCGAACAATGGAGCAATTAATTAATTTTTGTACAGTTTAAAATATAATTGTGATGAACCTATGCATAATCTTAATCTCTAAATGTCTGGCTTCACCTTCAATGGATGCAAATGAAGTTGAAACACTGAGATAAAGTGTTTTTATCCATTATTTGTAGGCAGTGCATGAAAGAATTCCTGGGAATAGTTATACTGTCCTTGCAGACAAGCAGCAATGTACATTGGCAAGGCTATAGCCATGTGAATGAGCTGAAAGTTAAATAACACCTGGAATTTTTGTGAATTACAGCTTGGAAGTGGTATGCAGTATTTTTGCATAGAAGAAACTTCAGTCTTCTTTTAGTGTGCAAAATACTGCTCTACACCCAGAGCTCCTTCCCAGCTCTGCAGGTCTGAAGTGGTAATAATTTTCCACCTCTGAAGTTTGGGATGCTAGCTACTAATACATACATGATACAGAAGTACTTAAACAATACTTCAGAAGTGTGTACCCCCCAGTCACCTGTGTTAATGCTGTCTGTGAGTTTTGGCAGAGCTGGCAGAGAGGGTGGCTGAGCTCTTGGCAGATTCTCCAGCCTGGGTATGAGACTGTCACTAGGGCAGCAGCACTCTGTTTCCTCACGTGGTGATCTGTCACTTCTCTGGCAATTTGTCAGCTTAAGGTGCAGGATGGCTGCTAAAATCCCCTGTGTCAGCTGCTGAGCACATGTGGAGAACTCCCACCTGCACAGGTGGTTGGGCTTGGAGTGTCAGGTTTTTGTGTCTGATCACATCATAATGTAAGTGGAAGAGAAGTTATTGAACCATTTAAGCACCGAAGCAGTGTTTTTCTAGGTTCTTCAAATGCAGGATTCAAATCTGACCAACCAAATCATTGGTTAAAAACTTCTCCTGAAAAAGACTGCCATATTTTTTTGTTTGTTTGGGTTTTTTCTTTTGTTTTGTTTTGTTTTGCTTTGTTTTCTGGAGAAAACTCCTCCATTGCTGTTTGAATTTTCCTGTCACTCTGAGGCTCAGGCTTTTATTTTTCATGTTGATGCTGTGGTTGCAGGCTGAATCAGAAGATGGTTTGCTGCTATATTGTGGAGAAAATGAACATGGCCGTGGTGATTTTATGTCACTAGCAATCATTCGTCGTAGCATCCAGTTCAGGTAAAACCTCCACCCTAAATCTGATGTAAAGAGAAAGGACCATTGCTGTGCCTTATTCACCCATGCAGGCCTCCTGGCATTTTTGCCTGACATCATCTTTGTTGTGACACATTAATTCTGGGTTTAGAGGAGGTGGTCGTTGAATACTGATGAGCTTTCTTGGTCTCCTCTTCCCTCCAGGGCTTTATCTCATGGTATTCTACCTAGCAGGTCCCTGAGGAGGCCAAAGTCTGCTCTCCTGAAGTCCAGGATAGTGAGCTTGCTCAACAGCCTTTACACTAGGATCTTGGATCCTGAGGATCTTGGACTCCATCATCTCATGGTCACTGCAGCCTAGGCTGCTTTAATGCTTCAGATTTCCCGCCAGCCCCTCCTTGTTAGTTAGAGCAAGATCCAGCATAACACCTTTCCTTGTTGGCTCTTCTGGGAACAGGGGTAGGCTCTAGCTCAGGGGGAGAACTTACTGCTCTCTACCACTGCCTGAAAGCAGGCTGTAGTGACATGGGTGTTGTTGTCATCTCCCAGGTCATGAATGATAGGAGAGGAGCAAATAGGGTTGCTCAAGTTGCACCACGGGAAGTCGAGATTTGATATTAGCAAAAATTTCTTCACAGAAGGGGCTGTTGAGCATTGAAATAAGCTGCTCAGGTAAATGGTCAAGTCACCATCCCTGAAAGTATTTAAAAGACATGTAGATGTGGCAATTGGGGATGCTATTTAGTGGTAGACTTGGCAATGTGCTAGGTTAATGGTTGGACTTAATTTTAAAGGTTAGCCGAAATGATTCTGTGATTCAGGGTGGTTGAAGTCCCCCATGAGAATGAGGGCTTGTGAACATGAGGTTACTCATGTACCTGTTTGTAAAGGGCCTCATCTGCTCAGCCTTGCTGGTCACATGGCCTGTTGCAGACCCTCACTTGATTTCCTCTCTCCCTGACCCCTAAACTCTTGCTTAGCTCCTCAGCCATCTGCAGGCAGAACTCCATGCACTCCAGCTGGTCACTGATGTAGAAGGAGACACCCACTTTTTGTCCCCCCTGCCTGCCTTACCTAAAGAGCTTGTAACCTTCCATTCCCATGCTCCAGTCATAGGAGCTTTCCCACCATGTCTCTGTGATGGTTATAAGATCATGGCCCTCCAGACACACATATGTTTCTAAGCCCTCTTTTTTATTCCCCATGCCATATGTTTCTGTGGAGGTGTTGAAGTTGGGCCCCTGGTGAAGCTGACTTTCTGGCTGTAGTGACTAAGGTTCCATTTGGGGAATTTCTCCATCCCTTCCCTGCTGTCTCTTAATACCTCAGAAGCCACTGGCTTATCTTGGCAAAACTTCATGTGTGCTTCAGTGTATCCAGCACATCTTAGGCAACAGGCTGAGTGCTGCAGCACTGTAGTTAGTGTCCTAACCTGGGTATGCCATCCCACAGATTGTCATAGGGAAGCCTGATATGATCCTCCTCCCCCTTCAAATCTAGATTAAAGCCCCAGCAGTGAGCTTCTGGCAAAGACCCTCTTCACCCTTTGTGAAAGTCAAATCCCATCTGACACCATCAGGCCATGTGCAGTGTAGGCCATCCTTGGCATAGCACTGCCTGTCACCAGGGAGCTGGAAAATTACAAAGAGAAATTACTGTTATTAGCGGGAGCTCAGAATGTAGCACCCTCCATCTTGAAGCAGTTTCAGCTGTTGGCAAACTTCTCAAAGCAGCTGATACAGCCAGAGGATGTAAAATCTTCTCCATGCAGGAAAGACAGATGATGAAGTTTGAAACTTAGATCAGATCATATATAGACCCGCTGTTTAATTTTCCTGTGGTCTTCTGGCATGAAATATGAAACAGAGAGGTTCCCAGGAGTGAAGGGAATATCTGGAGTCTAAAACCAACTTTAAGTTATTTGGTTAATGTAAGATTGTCCCCTTGCCCTCTTTGTCTCACACTCACAGGTTCAACTGTGGCACTGGAATTGCCGTCATAACGAGTGAAAACAAAATCAAGCTGGGGAACTGGCACAGTGTCACATTGTTCAGAGATGGGATAAATGGCTGGCTCAGGATGGACAGTGATGCTCCAGTGACAGGAAAATCTCAGGTAGGTAGTCCTATACCTGCAGCTCGACTTTGGGCTCCCTCAAGGATATGCAGATATTTTCTTCTGGCCAGCAGCAGTCTGACCAGATTTAAAAGGTACATTTTTATTTATCAATGTTGCAGCATTTAGTGAACTGGGATCATTGTACAGATTACTCTCCCACACACATAGTCTAGAAATCATGGACCTAAATATCCTAGTGCTGAATCCCACCACAGTTTTCCTGTTGTCCTCCATGCTTGCTCTGCCATCCTGCTACACTTTGCTTATCTCGTATATAGGATACTGTTAAATGTTCACCAGGTTTTACAATGTGTGTCTCTGATTGCTTCCTTTTTCAAGCCTCAGAGACTTGCTCTGCTTCCTCAGACAGAAAAATTAGATGCACGTGTGCATGCATCTGTATATCATTATGTATAATGTGTGTACAGCCACACAAGGTTTTTATACACAACTGTAATTACATGCATACCATGAACATAGATTTAAGCACAGTAACAGAGATAGATGGACATTCTGCCCTGATTTTTGTCAGCATTTTCATATGAGGCCACCAGGATTAAACACAATAAAGAAGATATTTTGCCTTGCTAATCTGATGCCAGGTCAGAAAAGAGAAGTGAAATCCAGGCACTGAAAAAAAAAAAATAAATTGCAAATTGTTTCGGATTTTTTTTTCTTCTTCCTTTTGGTAGCCACAATTAGCATGTCATCCCTAGCCCTAAAAAGGGGATTCATGCGCCTTATCACTTCACACATCCCTGTGCAGGCACTGGAGGGAAAAAGTGCTGCACGTAGAGTTCTCATCAGCTGGAAATGGCAGATTAAAGGATTTCGATGGTTGTCACATGTCACTATTTGTTACCAGTGCTGTGAGGCCACACAAAGGACAAATGTGAATCAGGAGACACGTGTCCAGTAAGGACTAATGCTATTGTCCATCCCTTTGGTAAGACTGCATCTGACTACTACGCATAGCTATGGTCATACCTAGCCAAGAAAGATGAAGTCGAGGAAGCAGAGGTACAATAAAGGGCTGATAGGAAGGTTATGGTCCACAGAGTCTTTTACATGAAGAGTTTGACAGTGGACACATATTTTGGTAGCTGCAGCCATACCAGAAAAAAAGCCCAATTGTTCCAGGTGCTGCTCTTCACCAGAACTTGCTGCTCCTGTAGTATTGTTGCACCAGTGAATGCTCCCCAGTCCTTCCTAGTTAGAATGGCCCAGATTAGTCTCAGGAGCATGGTAACCTCTTCTGACCTGATTCATTTTTACTTGAACAATCTTAAAGAGTGAACAAAAGAGAAGTGGAGGTTGGCAGAACAAGTGGAGGTGGAGCATTGAAAGTGATGGAAGATGGCAAGTAGTTGGAAGCAGGCTGGTTTGCTGTGTGCCCACAGCCTACTGTGAAACATCTTCACTCTCTCTACCTTCCCTCCTGAAACTGAGATCCATTTGATGTATTTCTGCAGTGCACTGTGCAGAGAACATCTGAATACTCAATAGCCTTGGTTTATTTAGTCTGGAAAAATATAGGCTAAGGGGATACAATTTATTGTTATAAATACCAGGGAGGCAGGGCAGAGGTGAAAATTCCAAAAAGTTTTTAGGCAGCAGAATGCTAGCAGAATGACACACTGGTGAGCATCAGTCTTTTGGTTTTTTGTGTACACTGTAGTGGTGATAGTAAGCTTCTATGTGTATGTCTACAGTCAGGCTAAGGTAAAAAGAAAAAAAAATGCAAAAAAACAACCAACCAACCAAACAAACAAAAAAACCCCAAAACAAACAAGCAAAAAAACCCCAACCCAACCAACCAAACAAAAGAACACAACCCCCCAAAACAAACAAAAAATAAAGCAGTATTTAGTGCCGGCAAATTGAGCTGAACTCCACTGAAGTTGTAGTTGTGTTGGTTTGTACCTTGTCTTGGGTTGTACTGTTGTTTTTCATAATTTTATTTTTTCATTTATTATTCAACACTAAGTACTTGCTGGGTTCTGTCCAAAAGGCAGTATTCCATTGGTCTGTGTCTCACAGGGCTTAGAGTTTAGAAGACAAGCAATTTTGGCAAAAGTGAAGGAAGATATGACAGCACAGACCACAATCCCTTCCCAGAACACAGTGATTTTTAAACTTTTTATTATGTATTAAGTATTCCATGTTATCATGATGGATACAGGTGCAAAAAATTATATTTAAAGTGACAGACTGAGTAGCAGAATGACTAATGGAAAGGAATTATCAATGAGCAGCATGCATATCCCCTGACATAATTCTCTGTGTAGGGAAAAAAAAAAAAAAAAGATTGTACACAGTGTGGCTTAATTAGTTATCCTGTGTTATATCTTTTCTACATCATGTCATCCTCTGTTTTCCCTTCAGGGCCAATATAGTAAAATTACATTCCGGACTCCCTTCTACATTGGTGGTGCCCCCAGTGTGTATTGGCTGGTCAGAGCTGCAGGCACCAATCGTGGGTTTCAGGGCTGTGTTCAGTCTCTCAGCATCAATGGAAAGATAATTGACATGAGACCCTGGCCACTGGGGAAAGCTCTCAGTGGTGCTGATGTCGGTAAGTCTAATGCTTTGGGGTTTTTAATCAGTGGTAAACTGGGGGCCACTTTTTTTGCCTTTTTTTTGGAAAAAATTGAGCAATGTTCACTGTTTGAGGGATGTTCTGCCCCTTTGCATAATTCTTTTGCTGGGCCTAGTTGGAGGGTATTTCACATTTTACATCATTGCAGTATACCAAAAACCTTGTGGATGCCATTGTGCAGCACTATAGTGAAAGCAGTTCTCATGAGCAAACAGGAAACTAAAAAGTTGCCAATATAATTACATCTGCACCACTATTTCTGCCAGCACCTCTCAGGATTTCTCTTCATGCTTCTGACTGAGTCAATCATATCATCAGTAATCAATGGTATGCACACTGTGTTTGTATTTAAAGCACTATAGACATAAGAAAATGTGGTTGCCTGAAGGCACCATTACACTTTGCCAAAGCAATACAGGGATCTTTCAGACTCACAGCAGTGCTTTGGGCTTTACAAAGGTCCATGTCCCATGAAGCCCCCATTACTACCGAGGCAATCATGCCTTCCTGGTGCCCATCCATTGTTTTAGTTTCTAGTATGTTTTTAAAATACCATGGAATATATTATTTCAACAGCTTAATGAAGTGGCATTATAACATTATCTCCCCTTTGCAGATAGAAGGATGGAGAAGTTGGGAATTTAATTAAGTAGTCCTGTTTTATGTATTCATCTCTGTTTCATGCATGTAATGGACCCTTGAAAAAAAGGCAAGAGAACAGAATTCTTGCTAGAATGACCTTCTAATCTGAACAGTTTAAGAGTAAGAGTAGAGCCAAGTCATACAGCAAGTGGTAAAGGCAGGAAATAGATCCCATATCACTGAAATCTCCGTGCCATGCTTCACCCATGAAGTTATCTTTCTTCTTTTCTATAGATGTGCATTTGGCATCCCCAGAAGGAAGTAATTAATTATAAACTTCCTAATAATCACTCTGCATTCTCTATACAACATGACCAAACCTCTTTGCAATACATTGAGGGAACTGAGTGGCCCCAGGAAACAGATGCTGTAAAGAGTAAAACTTTGGAATGTCACGATACAGTGCGAATCTGTGGAATTTTAATAAATTAAAGCCTTGCTGAAATTCTCTGAGCCCTAATCTCTGTTGCATTTTGGGCTGCAGCTAGCTTCATTCCCATCTGTGAATGTTCCACGAACTGCTGTATGATTAACATTCAACATCAATGAAAATTAATGCTGGGTTCTGCCATGTGTGACTTGACACTAGTGTTACAGACTTGAAAACAGTATGCCAGATAAATTAAGCTTAGAATTAGTAAATTTCAAGTGAACTCTACTAGGACTTAGGGGTGTTTTTTTTTCTAGCCATACTTTTGTTTGTTTCCCACTGACATGGTGTGTAACTCAATGGTGCTGTGCTACATGGATTTGCAGAACTGTGTGTGGAGTACAGTAGTTTTACAAGACTCCTCTCAGTCATCTCAGTTAACAAATCTGTCCTCCAGTGTTTATTGTCAGAGGTCCCTCATGACACCTGTGTAATTTCAGAGGTGATATTTCATTGTGCCTCAAAAATAAATGTGGAATTCTTAGTTTGTTATAAACACCTTGCCCCTCCAAATGACATGGTTGGACTTGTACAGTACAAGCTCCTTATCTAGACTTTCTTAATGTATAAGATTAGTTTGCTACTGTCACTGATGGGGGAATTATTTAATCAGAAACAAAAATAAAGGAGAAACTAAACAAAATCAACAAGAACTTCATAAGATGTACATATGACCATTGCATAATCCAGCTTCCGAGATACCAGCTTTAATAAGTAAATGAGTAAACTATTTGTTCTACAACAGTTTCAGTTTAACTCCAGTAAAAAGGAATAATCTCCTTTTTGCTTTAGTTTATGTGCCAGCATAGTAGAAAGGTTTCTTGAAAAGCCCTTATGGTGATAATATGGATCACTTTTTGTGCAGAGAAGTGGGCTGACAACCTCATTTTAGTTAATAAGATTAGCTGCTGATGATTAACACCTTCTGTGCTTACCATGGCATTAATTTGTAGTAAACAAAGAAGCACTTAAGATGATTGTAATTAAAAAAGTCACAGCGCTTCTAGGCAATCTGGAGAGATTTGTGTTTTATGAGAAAATAAAGATAGCAACAAAAGCAGAAGAGAAATTATTCAGAGAATTGACTGAAAGCTACAGCTGCCATAATTTTTTAATGAGGGCAAATTTTTACGATCTTCAGGTCTCTTCCTGGTCTGGTACTAAAAAAAAATCCTGAAATTCAAGTTACATTGTTTAAATTCCACACTATTTGACAAATTGACATAGAAGCTAGGCAGAAGTGCAAATTTTATTTGTTAGTAGCATTGATTAACCACCAAATAAATCTTCTTTAATGAACTTGTCTGATATATCAGTGTTCTGACTCTGTGTTTAGGCGAGTGCAGCAGTGGCATCTGTGATGAGGCTGCCTGCATCAACAGTGGTACCTGTACTGCAAGCAAAGCAGATTCATACATTTGCCTTTGCCCTCTTGGATTTAAAGGTCATCACTGCGAAGAAGGTGAGAGGATTTTGGGCTGCTTATACCTCTTTGCATGCGTTATTTATTGTTCAATATGTTTTCCACATAGTGACATCCAAGGAACTTTTATGAAATCACACTGACAGAAGAGGGAACTTGTTACTTTATCTTTTTAAAATCACATTGTGAAACCCAGCGTTCACTTTGGAGCTACATTCAGCTCCTACATAACCAGTGATTCTCAAACCTCTTTACTTTTTTAAAATAACTGTTATTAAGTATCTCAGACAATTTTCAGAAGGTAAAATAGTGTACCACTCTACAGGTGCACATTAGCTCTGCAAAAATTCCTGCTTTTCTCCTAAAACCAATGCCAGCTGTCTATTCTGAAACGTAAAAGACACTATAAATTTCCTGCTAAAATCTCAGAAGTACAAATAGTCAAGTATATACAGCACTATTTTCTGTACTGCAGAACTTCTCATGCCACCACCTATAGTGTGCATGCTTACTACTTCGAAAAACACTGTGGTGAAACACTAAAGAAAAGGAGCACAAAGCTTTGCAATACAAATATATTCCTTTGCAGTACAAATATACAAATAAAAAGGAAGGGATTAAGGTTGTACACAGTGTTGGCTAAGATAAAAAAAATATTTTTGACTTGGAAGATAAATATTTTAAAGTTGTTTTTCTTGACATTATCTTTAAGTACCTATCAAAGGGAACTGACAGGGGTTGGTAGGAGCCAGCCCCTTACATTGAAGCCTCAAGTGACCTACTTGTGTATTCTGGATTTCCAGCGCTCACCTTGGCTATACCTCAGTTCAACGAGTCCTTAAGGTCATTTGCTAGCACACCCTGGCCCTTGGAACCACAGAATTACCTTTCCTTCATGGAGTTTGAGATGACATTTCGTCCAGATTTAGAGACTGGTGTCCTTTTGTACAGCTACGACACAGACAGCAAGGATTTCCTCTCCATTAACATGGTGGCTGGTTATGTGGAGTTCAGGTTCGACTGTGGCTCAGGAACAGCTGTTATCAGGTAAACAGCATTGCTTGTGTTTCCTTTCCAGCAGTCCCATTGTGCTGATCCAGGAGAGGACTGTATATACTCAAAAGAGTAATAGCCTGTAATGAACTATGGTGCATCATCAGTCTCTGGTGCCTACTTTTTCTAAGGAAGTGCAAAACCACTGGAACTGTATTTGAGAGGATAGGATTTTCTTACTACATAAGTTTATATTTCAGACCTTATTATCAGAGTTACTATGAGATGCTGCCATCTTACTGCTGATGTTACTTTTGTTTCTGTATGGTATTGCAGAAATTTCCTGCTTGACTCCATGACATTGTAGTATAGCCAATTAGGATATCTATAACTATTTCAGCATATACTTTCGAGTCACAGGATTGCTGGCACTTCTGTGAGCATCTTCCTCCATGATCTCCAGTTCCAGACAGTAAGTATTGGACTGAAGGTGTCAGAAGAAAGTACACCAGTTTCCCTTTTATCCTCATAGCACTGGGGTTTTTTTTGAGGGATCTGAGGCTAATAGCCAATTTTCATAACTTAAGCAGACTAAAAGATAAATACATGGTTTAAAGAAGTCACCCCAGGCTCTGAAACAAAGGCAGATCTTCTGACAATGATTCATCACATCCTAAAATTAGGGTCTAGAGTAGAAGCAACAAAATGCCTCAGGAAAGGCTGCTATTACTCTCTGTGGAACCGAGTGCCTAGTCTCTGAGCAGCTGTTCCTTGGGCTTTTCTGAAAAGTCAATGGGCTGAGTAGAGCCTCTCACTACCTTGGATGTAGTCCAAGAGGCTGCCAGTTTCAGCAGACTGACCTAATATGTAGAAATACTCTACATAAATGTGATGTGAAATGTGTACAGTGCCTGCAAGCCTCATATTTCCCATGTATAGACATCAGGAACTTCAGCTATACTGTGAATAAGAGAAATGTACTGATTGCCACCTGAACAAGGACTCAAGCAAACGTACCCATTTGGATGATAGAGATGAAATTTCAAGGGAGCAAAAATCAGAATAATGCACAACCCTAATAAATCACATTTGTGGCAACACAGTTAGCATTGTCAGATAGAGAAGGGTCCTGGAGTCGTCATGGATAGTTCTGTGAAAGTAGCAGGTTACTAGAGTACAGAAATGCAGGTAAAACAGAGAATGATTAGGAGTGGAATAGGGAGCAATCCCCCTACAAAACCCACAACTCACCCAGACTTGAAAACTTGCTGCCATTCTGGTCACTTCGTTTCAGAATAAATAAGCAAAAATTGAAAAAGGATAGTTGTTTTGATGTCCAGGGGAGGGGAACAAATAGCTTCAACAAATAAATAGGACTCTTCCTCCTGGAAAAGAGTTTGGTGAAACACATGAAATTAAATAAGAAAGAATAATTCTGTATTTTTTCAATATGCAAGAATTAGGAGTGACACTGCAGACATAGAAAATAAGAAAAATATATCTTTTCTTTTTTTTTTTTTTTTTCCCCTCCCCAGGAATCACATAAGTTGTGGAAACTAATTGTCTAGGAATTCAGATGTCAGAAGTAAAAAAAAAAAAAAAAAAAAAAAAAAAGCAGGCAAATTTGAAGAAAGCTCCATTGAGGAAGATCAAACACAGTTGTACGGATGCAGCCTCTGACTCAGGAAATTGCTAAATGAGACATTGCCAGAAGCCAGGGTGATATATCAGGGGAAGAATCACTCCATACTTACACTGTTCTTTTCTCTTTATGAAAAGTGGCAGAAATATCTAATGTCAGAGACCTTTGCTCCATCCCAAAATGGCCCTTCTTAAAGTAGCCTTCAATATTTTTCTGATTAGAGCCCTCTAATTCCAGTTACTGGCAAACATAGGACATTAAAGTCAACATTTTTTTATTTTTTAGGTTTTTTTCTCCCAAGTATATTCTGTTGCTTCAAAACACTTTGGACTAAGGTTTAACCAAGATGTAGGATTGTAAGGTGTGACAAGAGCCACAAGCACTTGCCTAGGAGTAGAAACTTCCTCTTTCTACTGGAAAGAAGAAGAGGCAGTAGGCTGGTAGCTAGCACCTGGGAAAAAGGAGAGTGGGGAGATAAGTGGGTAATTTGGGAGACCCATGATGTTGTCAGGCTTTGATGAAAGTTCTCAGGATGTTCTGTTCAGCTCCTTTTCCAGATAAAGGGTGCAGCTCACACTCTTTTATCAGCTCTGTCAGTGATTAAATAAGATAAGTAGATTGCTGTTTTTTTGTGCCTGCTTAGGCAATATCCACTTAAATGTCTGCCTTGGTCTTCATCATGTTGCTCCACCCCTACCTTTGTCCTGAATGGTGATATCTCTCTGGTCATCCCGACTTACCTTTCCACAGGAGTAGGCTGTAAAATATTATGTCATCATTAGAACACAATTATAATGTCTTTCTAATTAAGGATGAGGCAAGCTCATTTATGTGTATCAGCAGCAGGAAAGCTAATAATATTGGTGAAACTTGGGTTTGGCCTGAAGTGTCCCACGATGGAAGCAGCACCATGTTGAGGGGGCTCCTGGAGAAGCAGAGCAGGGATGCCGAGAGGACAGACAGAGACAGAACCTGAGCTGTTTATCAAGATGCTCAGGGGAGAATTTGTTGTCCCCTGAGATCTCCCTTTGTCAGACATTCACATGATCAAGATCTTCATTATATGGTGTAGTTTTTAAAGTTTTGATTTACTTTGGAACAAACAAACCTTAACCTCACATCACATGAAGAGCCAGAAATGTTGAAATGCTTGCAAAAAGCATTACCAAACTCATGCTGGCTTCAGAAAGCCTGTGCACCTCAGAAATAGCATGCAACTCTGTAGTGGTAACTCTGTAAGGCTTAATCATCTCAATTTGTAATTAAATCTCTCAGAGCAGGAGGGTCAATGTGGAGGAGGATCAAATCAGCAGAGGAGATAAAATGTACACATTGCCACTTATTAGGCAGCCCATTTTATTTGGTTCCTTTGGGTATATATATTGACTTCTTGAAGGTGATTATATTTTGTTACCTATTGATTTACCCAAGGTTACTAGATCCCAAATGCCAGTACACACAAAAAAGGACAAGTGAATGAATTGCTCAGTGATATTTTTAACAGGGTTTTCTGAACCAAGTGTCAAAGTAATATTGCCAGCTTTGTCTAAATAGCTTAAAATGGGTTTTCAGAAAATTGGTGAGCAAAATAGAACAACAAAAAGATTTCAAAGCTGATGTTTTTTCTTGAGAAAAAAATATTTTGGTATTTTCACATTTTTAACATGATACACCTTTTAAAATCATCATTTGAATTGCAATTTATTCACTATTCCAAATCACAGTTTTTCTCAGTTCTTTAATTTTTAGCTTGATTTTAAAATATAAATATCCTTAAAATAAGAAGCATTATTTAACCCCCCAAATCTGGTATTTTTTCATTGAAAGCTAGAATCTTCAGGTGTCCCAGATAACAACTTCTCATTCTTCCATCTTGACCCCAGTGAATCAAATTTGAGTTTATATTTTTCCTGCATGAAAGGCTACAAGATAACATTTAGACATAAAATGTTTTAACCAGTGTGACAAAATGACATCTGAAAACAAGAAACAAAGTTGTGTAGAACTTGTAAAGGAGAATGTGGTTTTGCTCTTTATAAGGGCTGCTATTCACATTAGTGTTGAATTACTAAATATTGTTAAGAACAGCTTTTAAAAAAATAAAAATCCTTCCTTTGAAATGAGTGAATGCTTTGTACAACTAGAGATTATTGTTCCTAGCCAGGATCTGATCACATCATTAGGATCATATTTTAGTTACTTCCCCTAGATGTACAGCAGCCGGGTTGCAAGTCTGTGTATGTATGTATGTGACTGTAATAAGCTGCATAAAGAGAGCTGATAAGCCAGCACAAAGTAGTTCTGTTTTAAAAGAGGATGAAGAATGTGAGGACTAGACTGACCATTAAGAGGGAAGCTTTGTCTCCAGCCATGTGTCATGGTGAAATCAGGATGTGTATCTGAGACAAAAAATTGTCTTTATGCATTGTAAATGACTGAACAAAAAAAAGTAGCTTGGAAGTAGGTGAGCTGCATGCTGTTTATAGAAACGTTTAATTTACAAATAAAAGTAGAATGTTTGGGTTTTGCTATAGGAACATGGTTTTATTTTCCTTTGCTGATGGGAATGAGAAATTATGTTACTTCCCTCTATGGAAAGAAGCACACTGTTCTATTTGTAATTTTTATTTAGAAAAATATCCCAGAGGACTTGACTTTTTAGCATGGCAACGATATTTGACAATATAAGAAAGGTAAAAGCTTAAAAAAACTTGAAAGTTTTCTTCCTCTTAAAACAGGAGTGAAGAACCTGTCAGTCTGGGTCAATGGCATGAGCTGCGAGTGTCACGCACAGCGAAGAATGGAATCCTACAAGTGGATAAGCAGAAGCCAGTGGAAGGGATGGCTGAGGTGAGCATATAGCATGGGTTGTCCTGAATAGGGCAGTTAGACTATAAAAGTCATTGCATAGTAAAGAACACAGGCTTCTCTTAAAAATCTTACCAGCTCAAACAAGTGTAAATCTTAGAACAACACTTTTTCAAGCCCAAAATCAGAAATTTGCACATGAAGTCTTCCCTTTGAGGACAGGTATTCTTGTAAAGGCATCTGAAATCACAATATTACCTGCTCATGGTTTTGAGTTTGGTTCATACATGTTCTTGAGGTTCTTTTCTTAGTATTTACTGGTTATGGGTGTCCATTGCACAATGTATTTACTGTGAAATGCATTATTGGCGAAGAATGAAACTGGAAATTATGTGCAGGAAAAAAACCTGTTTCTACCTCTCTCTGTCTGAATATTGTTCTGGAAAGGAGCCCAAAGGTGTATTCTGTCTTTGCCTTTTCCTCCCAAAAGAAATTTTCAGGACAGAGCTTGCTTTTTTTCAGGACAGAGCTGGAATATCTAGGTAAGTGGATGACTTGTGTTTTATTTATCACTCACTAAGAGGTCATAGTGAGTCAAGATTTTAATAAGATTATATGTATGCACAGACATATTTTTTTTATTCCAAGAATCTGAGGCTAGAACTGTTTAGAATATTTTTTTCATAGTAGAAAGTCTAACCAGAAAATCAAACCCCAGATTTTTTTTTTTTTTCCCTAACTGGGCAAGAGCAGCTGATAGATAGATGGACCAAAATAGATGGGTCATTTTTTTCCTTGAAGTGCCTCAGTGCAGCTGCAGAAGAAGGCTGGCTGTGAGCTCCCAACAAAGAAATCACAGAAGCTTCTTCAGGACTGGCGTTAAGCAGCTATTCTATCCTTAGCTGTAAAAGGTCTTATAGTTCACTCCAGGATCCTGACTAGTCCCACCAAGTATCCTGAGCAGCTGCTTCTGGTAGCTAATACAAACTCAATGTTTCTTCCATTTAGCCCTGTATCTTGCTATGGATTAGCTTTGCTCATGCTGGAAATATTAAGTGAATCCCTGTTATGTGGACTTTGCCCTGATTTTAAATTTATGAACTTTGTTCTGGTTCTAGATTCACACGAGTGTCCTCAAGTAGTTGGAAATATAGCTAGAAGTGCAGTCAGAAGTCAAAATAAGTCAGTCTCCTGTCTTTCTTCCTTCAATATTCTGATTTTGAAATAGAATCACAGAATCACAGAACTGTCATGGTTGAAAAAGATTACTGTGTCCAACTGTCAATATCCCCCCCAGAATAAATAAAATAGATTTATTTATGTCTGTATCACCATGCCCACTAGAGTATGTCCTGAAGTGACTCATCTACATGTTTTTTAAATATTTCCAGGAATGGTGACTCCACCACCTCCCTATACAGTGCATTCCAGCACCTGAATACTCTCTCAGTAAAGAAATTCTTCCTAATATCTAGTCTAAACCTCCCCTGGTGCAACTTCAGGCCATTTCCTCTGCCACTGTTCACTTGAGAGAATAGGTCAGCATCCACCTCCCTACAACCTCCTTTCAGGTAGTTATAGAGAGCACTGAAGTCTCCTCTCAGACTCCTCTTCTCCAGACTAAAAATTCCCGTTTCCCTGAGCCTCTCCTCAGAGGAAAAACTTGAGATTTTTCAGTTAGTTCTGATTAGATTAAGACACTGTCAGTGGAGTGTCCTACAATGGCTTTCCTCAGAGAATTGTACAAAGAAATGCAATTAGCAGAAATAAAAAGGCATTATAATAATCCATAACATCTAATGTAAGCTAATGAGAAGATACAAGCATGGTTCCAGCTACTCTAATAAACTGTTACTTCTGTGTTTCTTGCAGGGGGCTTTCACACAGATTAAGTGCAGCTCTGAAATATTTATTGGTGGAGTCCCTAGTTACGATACTGTGAAGAAGAACTCTGGGATACTCAGGCCCTTCAGTGGGAGCATCCAGAAGGTATGTGCACAGACTAACTGGGCCCATGAAGGCATTTGTTTCCATTTTACTCAGTACTCACTTTAGGTGAAGACCCTTACATCACTGGCAAATAATTCAGCAGTCAAAGTAGTCCAACATTTCACCTCTGGAGCCTTCCAAAAAGTGCTTAAACATATATTCCAAAATGAAAAGTTATTCTGACTTTAATAGCCAGTAGATATTTTCACTGCTATAGTTTCCACTTGAGTAGAAGCCAAACAGGATCAAGTTCGGAACAATACATAGATCTGTATCAAGATGGGAGCTCTCAGTGTCCTTCAGCATTTTATATAAATAAATTAACAGAAGGAATGTTTGAATACTTCAAGGTATGCAAACTGAGTTGGCTAGATGTCTGATGAAACCAAAACAGAAATGAGTGAGAAAAAAGCTGCACATCACAGTAGATCCCAGTCCAAGTAGTGTATTGTTATACCACGCAGTACTTAGATGCCATACTGTCTCCCTCCTACAATTTTACATAGGGCACATGAATGGAAAAGATTTTTTTCATTAATGGCAGACTATAGGGGTGATGTTCCAGTGAAGTCAGCTCTGCATGTGTGCAATTCTTTTCTGGAGAATAAATCTATAAATTCTTAATAAATCCCAATAAGTAATTCAAAGAAAATTCAAATCGAGCCACCATTTGCTCACCCTAGGTTAGGCATATTTAAAATAATTTGGATAAAGCTGAAAGATTTGCCCTGAATCCTTGGAGTTTTAATGAGTGGAGATAGGATACACTTTTTTTTAAGAGTAGAGTCTTATTAATCACTGGAATGCCATAGCTGGAAGTTAGCAACTGAGAAGTCAGTGAAGTCTTCACTGGTCCATCTTTATGTCAGGACTGGATGTTTTTTGTTGTTAAATCTCTTTGATGCTCTTTTAAACAGGATACATGCACTTGATGCGACCCCTTCTCCCAGTAGGGCCCCCTGAGGTCCATCTTCTGAGTAATTCAAGGAGCCAGAGGAACTGTGGCTAGTTTCACTTGTGCCTTTAAAATATGTTTCTTTGTGAAAAAGATCTTCTTGTTATATAGCTGAGATCAGGTGTTGTATCCACATGTAAACTCTTCGCCAAGATACCAGATGTGATTATGAAAAATGTCAGTTTATACTGGAGAACAGAGGCTGCTGGCACACTGGAAAAATCCCAACATTTAACAGTTCTCTAGGGCTTATAACAAACAGTTTTGTAAAATTATTAATAACATTTTTCGTCCATTTTTAACTCTAGCTTCCTTCAGGCAAGATGAGATAATGGAAAGTAATAGAAAATGTGAAAAACCATATATTCTGCTTAGCATTTCTGTTGTCAAGTCATCTCCTGGGCAGTTTTCTGAGCTCAGAAACACTTTTCCTCAGCAGTGCTCTTCTAATTTTATAGTCCTAGTGCATGACTCTGCTAGTGTTCAAACACAATTGGTAAATCCCATGCATCTTCACCTCATACGGAGGTTGCCCAACTCTGTATCAAAAAACACAAAATAAATTCACCTTCAGCTGGTCAGGGCAAGGAGCAGAATGAGTTGGGCTGCTGCAACTGGAAAACATTCATCACAAGACATAGGGGGTTTGGCTACATTTTGAGCCTTCCCTTTGAAGTCTTTCAGAGATGTCTTCTGACTAGCACTGCAACACTGAAAATTTGGAAGGTATGTGTTTTAGCATGACCTTTGAAGCCTCCTTTCTTTCTGTTTTTTTGTTTGGCTGGTTTGGTTTTGGGTTTTATTTGTTTTGGTTTTTGTGGGGTTTTTTGTTTGTATTTTGTTTTGTTTTGTTTTTAAACACATAGATTATCTTGAATGACCGGACAATTGATGTGAAACAAGATTTCACTTTTGGAGTCAACCTGGCAAATGCTGCCCATCCCTGTGTGAGCTCACCATGTGCAAATGGAGGCACCTGTGTTCCCAAGAAGGACAGCTATGAATGTGACTGTCCCCTGGGCTTCGATGGGCAACATTGCCAAAAAGGTAACCATGGCTGAGTTTTGATCCAGTGATCTGGAGCTGGCTGCAAAAGTAAGAGAGATTTAGCACCTAAAACTGCTGTTGTATGCATCCCTTGAACCAGAGCTCCCTTTGCATCTGTGCACATCCCACACACCCAGGGGAGAATTCATTTTGTTATTTAGGAACATTGTAATTGTTATCCCAGCACAGAGCTATGATCCATAGATAGCATGGTATCTGGTTGCCTATGGTAGTCAGCATGAGCATGTGCTTCTTACACTCTCCCTGATTATGCAGTGCTATACAACGATGGAATTCCTGCCAATGTTCTCCAACATTCTCTGATTATGCTATGTCCTGAACCACGAGCACTGGTAACCCTTGCAATTTTATTCTCCCGAGGGCTCACAACTAGCTCTGTTCTCATATACAGAAAGGTCTGGTCCTTCTTTAGTCACTTACTGCTTTGATGGTAATGTAATGATCTGCAGAAGCCCTGCTTTCATGTGGTAATGGAGACCATCAAGGAGGAAAACCTATCCAGACGAACATTATTCTTATTTCCTCACAGCCACTGTAGTACTTCAGACCTTAGATTTGAGTTTCATGAAGGGGTTAAATAAAAAAAATAAAAAAAAAAAAAAAAAAAAGGAAATTGTGCTTTGGGTTATTCCACTAGATGGAGATATTTCTCTTCAGTCAGGCCTGATCTCGAAAAATTCCTGAGGGAAGATTTTGTGACAGCAAACTCAGTTCAAAAGAGCTGACTGACCCTATTGTCTTCACTCACTCCTTCATTTCTCACAGGGCACACTTCAAAGTTAAAATTAGTGTTTTGGTTAAATCATGATGAACAGATTGACCTTTTCTCCTTTTCTTTAAAAAATTAGAACAAGGCCATTTTATTAAATACAGCGCAAGAAATCTATTCGCATATGTTTTTGTGGTCTAACTAATAAACTAATAGCTGAAACAACATCATTTATCCTCGATTTTCTGAGGAGAGGAGAGAGAATTGCTCTGCTCCCCCGCATCACCCAAGAGGTTGCACAGGCCTGCACCTTGTGCCTTTGTCTGGATCTTGGGTTTTACTTCCTATGTGGATCTGACCTTAATTCATATTTAAAAGTGGTCACAAGTTATCTGTCTTCTGCTCTGCTGCTTGTGGCTGCTGCTCAGGTGCCTTTTGTGTCTTCCTGCACTTGCGCAGCCTCAGCTGCTGCCAGAAGTTCACTGTTCTGCTGAGGGACTTCCAGTAACCATGGAGGTCCTCCTCAGAGCCACAACTCTGATGAACCTGGAGCAGATTTCTCAAAAGAATTCTTATCTGTGTCTCTTTGGTAGGGTGTAGACACAACTAAGGCAGAATTCGTGTGTGTTTCCACTCCTACTTCAGAACAGTTAGAGGGCCTATGGGAGGCTGAAGGTGCAGTCTCCATCCTCTTTGCTGGTGGGCTGCTGTAACCCCACATCCTGAAGAAAGAAAATGCTTGTGATGAACTACACTTCATACTCCAAAATTATACCTGCCACTTATAAAACTCAATGTAAATCATGCTGGCATGAGGCTATTGATTCATATAATGATGTATCATTGGCCTAGGATTCAGCAGAATTTCTGCTGTGAAATGTTGCTTTCCCCTGGTTAGAGCTGATCCTCACATAAACCATGATGAGTCTTCTAGGGTTTGAAAACCAGAACTGGAGGGTTTGTGCTGGTTATACCATACATCTTTATGTGTGTTGAGCAGACAAAAAGAAATACTTGGGCAAACCACTAAGAATTAAAGAGTTCTGCTTTAAAGAGTGCTAAAGGGAAGTGGGATCATGGGTTTGCAGAAAGGTGGGCGTGAAACGGGAAAGCCATTGGAATGGACATTTTCATGCTATAGAAAAATAAAACCAGAATGTTCTTGTTTTGTTTTGTGCTGACTCACTGCAGAGTGTGGAAGTTATTGCCTAAACAGTAAGTACTGCAAATGATTTGAAAAATGCTCTGTCATTGTGTATCTGTGTCTGCTCTAGCAAGGTGCATGCTCGATTTCCATTAAGCCTGGCAAGTTTCTATCAATAAACAAATTTATTTATGGGATTATATAATACTTCCTTATACCTTGTTCTCTTGGTATTTTAAACTACATCCAGAGCACCTGACAAGTGTAGAGCTGGTCCCTGCAGTGGCAAAGCAGTGAGGCCAGGAGGCTGGCTGAGTGCTTTGCAGCATCAGGTGCTTCTTCAGGCTGCCCTGCAGTTCAGAGTTCAGTCCTTCCTTGTTATGAGAACTTCGGTGCCACTCAAACAGTGATGAGCAGGAAGAGAGTGAATGCACTTAGTCCTAGTTGTCCTTACTGGGGCTATTCCTTTCCAGTTGTGAAGATTCTGCATTCATCAAGGGTATGCTAAAAAAGCTTTCTGTGCCCAAATCCCATACAGCAAGTGAAGAGCAAGCAGAGATAAATGCCCATCAAGTTCCATAGGAGAAATCAGAGTGCTAGAGCAAGCACAAAGGCTTCTGCATGGCCTGGGCACCTTCCCCTGCCAAAGGGAAGAGCAGTTGGGCTCCAGTGCTGGGGTGAGATGTGATGGAGAAAAAAGGACTCCTTTCATGCTCTACTGCCATCTGCTGTGGTCAGACACTGTCCCATGCAGAAAGCATCAGATCTGATGAGGAATGTCTGGCTGAGTGTAACAGGTCTTTTGTAATGTCCCAGTGATGCTGGAAGGTATCTGACAGCTGCGAATGGCCTATGGTGCTTTCTCTAGACACATTAGGCAGCTTTCCTGATTTCAGTATGGATGAAAGCAGGCATTTGTTGCTATCTAAAATTCTCAGTCTAGGCACTTAGAGCTAAATTTTGTATTTCTGTCATTGGCTGCCAGACGACACCAATTGTTGTGTATCTATGTTACAGTGAGTTCTTAAGCCCAGCCAGCTTCTGCATTGCACAAAGAAAGCAAGCATCCCTGCCCTGGAAAGCTTGAAATTTATATAGATGGGATTAGTTTTGGATTGAAGGGATTAGTTCTCAAGAAGAATGAAGGCAGCTATTTTAAGGAGTTCATGAAACTGGCCTTTATGAATCCAGCAGTCAGTTATGAGAGATCAGCAGCAAACTGTAGGATGTTCATTCAAAAGAAAATATGTTCAGGCCAGTGCTAATCCTATTGAAGGCTGTGTATGAGGGATGTTCAGTGATTTACATCAATTAGTTATTTTGCCAGTTTTCTCCATGGCAGTAGTATACCATGTCCAGCTGCAATGTGTACTGCTTTCCCAGCAGCTGTGTGCCACAGACGTATTCCCTGGAGGAGTGGGAGGTGCTGTGTGGGAGACCCTGGTGAGGTCATGACCCATGAAAGGAGCACTGCAGCATGTTAAATACACACATGAAGGGACTTTGCAGCCTCTGTTATACAGCCTGTAACATAACACCTGTTGCTTTCAGTAGACCCAAAGTCATTAGGGGCATCCTGTATGTGCTCCCCAGGGTCAGCCTTCCCCTGCGCTGCTGTCCAGGGGGCAAGTCCTGTATGGCAGAAGCTGCTCTGTGCAAAGCCATATACACAAAAGGAGAAAATGGGGAGCCCACAGGTCTCCTGTGCTGCCCTCCAGCCTTGCTTTGCAAGGTTGAGAGGTCCCAGAACATGCTCTGCACATGGTGCTCCATTGGGATTTGGGGAGGAGTTTCTTAGACTAAGAACAGAGGCTGATTAATCCATAAACTTTGGCAGGAACTTGGCTTCAACTGCAGAGAGATTCAAGGGACGTGAAGGGAGGTATCATTTGCAATGTTTTCCCAGTACTTTATATTTTCCTGTGCTAATGTTTATGAAGGAAAAATACATTAGGACTATGACACAAAAGCCATAACTAGAGGGACTGCTGGCAGTTTAAACTGCCTCAACTACTGCCCATGCACTTAGTTACAAACTGCCTGTGAGTTCAGCTCAGTTCTGTGACACCTGCGGGTAGCCAGTGCAGGAGTAAATCAGCAAGAGTCTTGTCTGTTTTAATTTCCATATCCATGTCAGCTAATTCACAGTCATCTTCTTTTTTCAATTTGTTTTCAGCCATTACAGAAGCAATTGAAATCCCACAATTTATTGGTCGCAGTTACCTCACATATGACAATCCAGATATCCTGAAGAGGTAATGTATCTCCTGTGAACCTAAATATGCTCTTTGTTAGCCACTATAATGGTAGAAGCCTCATGTGGAAGGATGTTGTGTATTTAAGTATTTTGAACTGTTTTTGCCATATTCCTACATTTCAGGAAAAATCCCGTTTTCTGTGTGTATGCTTATGGCTCGGTTATCCCAGCATCTTGCAAGCTGTAAGGAAGTAGTATGCACAGTCTACATCTGACATGGAGAATGACCTGCTGTCTGCTTTCTTAGAGCAAAGAAAAGACAAGCAGATAGTAGCCATTAAGAGATTAAGGACTCCTGCTTTAGCCTAGAATTTAGGTCTTCAAACTTATTTTGGGCAATTCTCTACCCTAGAATATGCATAAATTTGTGTTGTTATAATGAATTCATCTATCTCATTCATTCCAGGCACTGGCTAGGGTTCACAAATGTCCTTCACTGTAGCTTGGTACCACTGACCTAGGACTTTCTGATTTGTCCTTTCTTACACTTCTTTCATTGGCTTCTAAGGGCAGCAAACCTACTGGGCTGGATTTCACACTAGGTTTTGGGGAGAAAAAGTATTTTATCTTACTTGTCCAGAGTAACCCACTAGCTATTGCATTTGGGATTCTGGAGGACAAAGTTAAATTCCTCCACTCTGAAATGCTGGAAATTGGGATGTGAACCGGAGTCCGTCACACATCATCATGTAGACAAGTTGCAAAACAGTAACCAGCAAGAGCAGTGGAGCCATTATCTTTTAGACATGTCTGAAAGAAGACTGTCCCAGTTCAATATTTTGCTACTATTTCCTCCTTCTACCTTAAACAAGGGTTTCAGGATCAAGAACGAATGTGTTCATGAGGTTTAAAACCACAATGAAGGAAGGTCTTTTGATGTGGAGGGGAGACAGTCCCATGCGACCGAACAGTGATTTCATTTCTCTAGGCCTTCAAGAAGGAGCACTAATATTCAGGTAAACTTTCACTCCTTTATTTTTGCTGCATGCAGAACAATCACTGTCCAAGGGATCTCCATGGTACATCCAGTGCACTTGTCCTTTGCTATAGTGGGAGACAATTACATCCTCAAGGTTTTGTTCAGTGATGGGTCCTGTTTTTCTCTGTGAGCTGGTAACATGCTCCCAGCCCCACAATATTCTCAGTCACTTTCTCCCATTTCTTTAACATCAGATTTCTAGTGTGGTTTTCCAAAAGTCTTCCCATGAGGGTATGAATGCTGTCAGTAACTCCCCTCATGACCCTTGAAGCCCTGGCTATCTCAGTTAAGCAGAGCAGGTGTAGGGTGTGAGGAGAGAGCAGGAGTCAAGGAAGGAAACCCTGCTGATGCCCATGGTGACTGGAGGATTACTCTTCACCAGAGACTGCACATGGGACCAGGGCTCTCACCTTCTCAAACCCCCAAATGTCCAACCCTGTGATACAAACACCAGCTGGCATTGCTACTGACAACATCCACAGAATTACATGTTTAAGAAACCAGTAATATTACTGTCAAAATCTGAAAGTGGGAAATAATGGAAAGTAGCTGAACCCATGTTCTGGCTCTCCAGAATTTCTTTCTCCCTTGCAGACATTTAGGCAGTTTTTTGCATGGTTCTTTTTGGGATTCCTGCCCTTCTAAAGCTGTATCTTTCCTCTTGATACCTTTTTAGCTCATGTAAGACAAATACTGAAACATCAAACTACAAATGCCATCAATATTATAGACTTCTGTGAGACGCTTGATCAAATGACAAAGATTTGTTAATCATTTAATCTAACAGTCAACTATTTTTAACCGGTTGAGGTTTACTACCATATATGCATAAGCAATGTTACACATCTCTTTAAATTAATTTCTTTAAAGCTTTTTTGATGTGGTTTTCTGTGGTTAACTTTGCAGAAGTTCTTAGCTTTCTCACTGACTCTGCAGAAATGGTGTACTTTCAAAATATTTTTGAGAGACTGTCTTTCTGAGACAGTCCAAGATAAACAGTGAATGGCCAGTCTATTCTGTCTGTTTTCTAGGCACAGTTCATGTTTACTAGGGTTGATGCTACACCCAAAATATGAATATACAAAAAGTTTTCTGACTGAAACAGCTGAATTTTATTGAGGTATGCGTACCTTCCACATGCATTTAGGAGGGTGTAAATTTAAATCCCAGATTAAAACTCTCATAAGCACTGCATACTGAAATGGAACACAGATGAAGACTGTGAAAGAACAAATGAAGAAAAAAATTCTATCAACTCCTTTCACAAGAAGTGATCATTATGCTAACTTTTCAGCTTTTGGCAGGTGGGGTCATGATATCCAGGGCTGTGAATTGATCAGATGTGTTTTCCTGCAGCCTGAAATTCAATATCTGTGTTCTGATCCACTCTGAGATTCCAAACACACCTTTTCTTTCCCATTTTCTGTGGCCTAGTAGAGCACATGCTGCTGTAAATCCTTTTTCCCTTGCTTCTCCTCACTCCCTGCTTCTGTAGAAGGTTATATCACTATTGTAGGGGACCCCCATTTGTTCAGGATATGAATCTCATATTTGTAAGCAAAGCTCTAACACTTAAATACAGACTTGAACACCCATCTCCTTCAGTAGCTGTCAACTTAGACTAGTATCTGATTCCTGGGTAAAAGGAAGTGCTTGTTTGAGACCCACTTAAACTGGCAAGGAGTCAGATTTAGAACAACCATTTTGCTCTGGGCAGCTGGCAACTTAATGTGCTATTCTCAAGCACCTAACCTTGACAATGAACTTAATTCCATGCTCAGTCTTTTCTGAAGAGATGATGATGCTGGCTTTATACTCTCAAGCTCAGTACAGGCACAAATCCAGCAGTGGTGGCTCAGGCTAATTCATACTGCTTATACCTAAGCACCCAACAGTTCACTGTGTTGTAGCATTTACTTCCCCTTTGTGAAGCTTGTCCCAAGTTTTTGCCACCCAAAATTTAAGAGATAGGAAGTGTAAACATGATGGGGATGTTGTATTTGCTCCATAATTTTAGTAGCAGCAAACACAAAGAAATAATCAGAGCTGCAACTGAGGCAGGCAATTTTGTGATTATCCCTGCATTTATATATTAGGCTTTACCCTTTTTAACATCACAGGTCTGAGTCTTGCTTATAATTCAGAGGATTTTCAGATCTGTTATAGGTCATGTGCTTATTTGCTCTTGTTTCTTTATTAACTGTTCTTTATTAACTCTTCTTGCTTTTGACCATTAGGCCAAAGGTCTGTAGGTCCACTGACCTTCATAATCTTCTGTTTTGGGGAGGAACTGCCATGCAGAAAGCCCCTTCTTGCTCCCATGGGATGCTGGTCATGGTACCCACTATAACCAGGGTGGGAGGCAGTTTGGCATATTCCTCCATGGGCCTGCCTTTGCAAAATATATACATCCTTGCTGAGCTTCCAAACAACTCCACCAGTCCCTCCAGAGTGTGGACCATCAGGGTTATTCTTGAGGCTGAGCAGGTGGATGGAGCATGGAGCAAGGACCTCTGACCAAGCTGGCAGGCAGACAGTCTTTACAAGGGATGAAATAACATTTTAAAACTTTTTCTAATTGTAGCTACAATTTGGGCAGTGGCATTGCTTCCATCTTGGTGAATGGCTTGTTCAGCGACGGCCGGTGGCACAGGGTCAAGGCTGTTCGGTAAGTGGCCATGCTTCTTTTGGGAGGTGTTTTTGAGCTGCCCTGCCATTAAAGGTGCTGGCTGGCATGTCTGGACACTTGTCGGGTGTGAATCACTGTGGCTCCACTCTCTCACATGGCTTAGTAGTTGAACTGTTAGCAACTTGGCTGTTTCAGGACAATGCACACAAAGATTATTGTATTAGAGGTGACAGTGCCAACTCTGAAACTCAGCACAGCTCAAGGCAGGCTGCCAAAGTCACACAGGGCTATTCTGGGACTGTGACAGACATTCTCTTAAACCCATACCATTTGGGTTAAGAGTGTTTTTCTTTAATGTCTGCATTTTGAAATTCCCTAGCTAGCATTTTGCGGGCTGGCACAAGCACTGGAGCACAGACAGTTCTATGTCTACTTTTTCGATTTGGAGGAGGTGCAGACATTTTACAGTGTATATATAACTCCTATTTGTAATTCATTACCTCATGGGAGACAAGTGTGCCCAGGAAGGAAAGCATACATGCCTCTCTTTGTGGGATGTCATTTCCCTGGAAATCACTGTCTAACATTAAGATGACTTGTCACCAAATTCAGTGGGAATGAGAGCCCATCACCTGGCTCTTCTGTCAATGTGGCCATTGACCATATATAAAATGGAAGTAGCCTAAAAGCTCTAGGAGGAAACAAAACAGCTTGCAGGTATGTTCCACCTTAGAGTGCACATTTCTTCCCTTCTGTTGAAGCTTCAGCAGTATGGTTTTTTTATATATTTCATCTGATCTTTATCAACACAGCAGAATCTGTTTGTCCTCCCCTCTCTCCAAGCCATGCAATTTAATTCTTTCTCAGTTTTTTGTCCTCTGCAAATGTGTCCCCCACCCTCTGTAGGTCTCTGTCATCTTAGTCCCTGTAAAAAAACCCACACTATCCTGGAATGCCAGAGCACACTGCTTTCTCTAGGGTTCCAAGCCTGTGTCATGAATACTGGCCAGCACTGAGTCACACATCCCGGTGAGGGGGAGATGCTGCTGCTGCTCCTCTTCCCTCCTGGTAGGCTGGATGCCTGACAGAGTTTCATTTTTCCATTCAGGGATGGGCAGTCTGGCAAAGTAACTGTGGATGATTATGGTGCCAGGACCGGTAAATCCCCCGGGAAGATGAGGCAGCTAAACATCAATGGAGATCTCTATGTGGGTGAGTTCTCACCATTCCTGTTCAGGACCCAGGTGCATTTTTGTGTTTGTGAGGTTGGCTGCAAGGCAGAGAGAGAATTCCAACTCTGCTATGTTGATGTGAGGCATTAATTTATCAGCCTCAGGTCCTACACAACCTGTTTTTTATAGAGAAATCTCTCAGAGTGGGATGGAGGAGACTTGTAAGAGAAGAGACCAGCACCATGGGGGGCACTCTGGTACCCCCCCAATGTATATAGAGGAACAGCAAGTGTGAACCCCTCACCTTATTGGGAATCTGGGCACCTAACCTTATTCAGTTCTTACTGATAATACAAATTCTGCGATATATAGTTGTTATCTTAGTTTATTTCCTGCTTTTCCCCTCTTTGCCTTCAAGTGCTCAAAAGCTATGCGTAGAAAAACACAGAGAAAATCTGTAAATTAAAATTCACTTCTGAGGTGTGCTAGGAAGGCTAATGGCATTGCTGGGTGTGCAGTCTGCCAAGCAGAAGTGGACACCCCTGACAGTAAAGAGTTTCTAATCACTGCCTTTTCCCCAGGTGGCATGAAGGAAATAGCCCTGCACACCAACAGGCAGTACATGCGGGGCCTGGTGGGCTGCATCTCACACCTCACACTTTCAACTGATTACCACATCTCACTGGTGGAGGATGCTGCTGATGGGAAGAACATCAACATGTGTGGGACCAAGTGACAAGAGAGGAATCCTGGTGCTGAGGACCTGTCATGTGCTTGCGTGTGTGGCTGAGTGTGAACTCACTGCCACAGCCCTCTACAGTCGACCCGCCGTTGCCATCTGGGGAGATGACAGAGCCAAAGGGAAACCCTGAAAAAAACCCATAAAATAAAAGAAGAACATTTTCCCCTCTACTTTCCTCTGCTGACCAAACCAAACCGAGTCTTTCTGTAGGAACCATCCCCTCTGCCCATTAAATGTTTAGTGAACCTTAAAGGTTGTTCTTCAGTGCAAACGGCAAAGAAATGTGTGATGTTATGAGTAGCTCAGTGACTGTGTTGTGATCCGTAGGTTATCTTTTGTAATATCAGACAGAGCAGTCCTCAAACACCTGCATTCATCCCACCCTGCAGTGGTATGACTGTGTTGTTCAACAAATATACCATCAGGCACTGTACCTATGCATTCAAATGTATGTCCTGGAAGAAGCTCTTCTCCTTACCAGTCTCTGATTTAGCTAAATTATGCTTCATCCTGTGCAAATAACAGCTACAGTGACTGGTTTAAAAATAATGTTGTTTGCTGAGGAGGAAAGATCTTAAAGTCTACTTTTTTATTACAAGCAGCAAAATCAACGAATCAGTTTTGTAGAAGTAATTTTATATTTGTCTATTTTTTATAGCAGCAGCAAACCTGCTTACATGGTATAACTTTTAACACTTAGGTGTACTACACAATTAGCTCTTTGCACACTTTCCTAAAAATAGCAAAGTGACCTGTGGTTTAAATTTCTTATACAGAAAGCTTAATGTCTGTATTATACAGTTTTGATGGGGATATTTGTGACTTATGACCAGTTTTAAATCTTACTCTCTTTGTTTTGTAAATTTTGACAGTTTAAGGTTGTACATTATGAAGCTTTCCTGGCTTGTTCAGCTTACATCCTTATCTTTTGCTTGTCTCCCCCTATGCTGTCAACAATGGCTGCTCCTAATGCAATACTGGTTGTAGCATTAACACCCAGCATTTCTCCACATNGGGTGGGGAGTGGAGAAGAGACTCACCATGCAGTAGGGATCCACACAGCTTGCCGTGTGCCAGCAGTGGGAGAAGCACAGACCTCCTCAGTGGTGCAGGCTCATCTGAATGCCTGTGGCTTGCAAGGACCTGGTATGGCAAAAGTGATGGAAATAAGGATTTTTTTGCCATGTTTTTACTGTGCCCAGGCTTCCCCCAGCCCCCTGGGAGCCAAAACATATTCTTGAGGCTTGTCCCACCCACAGCTCTCCGTGAGTAGCTGCAGGTACAATAGAAAAAATAACAGCTGGTACTAGCAAATTAACTACCCAGGGGACCCCCAGCCCCTCTTCTGTATGCTGACAGGGATACCTCAATAACTTAGGTGCAAGATATAATTTCTTGTAGATGCGGCAACAGTAATCAAAAACAAATACTTGCTGTAAACAGAAAAGCACAGGAAAATACATGGTGGTGCCAGTATGCAACATGTGCACCTGTGCTCTTCCCCGTGTTCAAATCACAGTTCAGGGAAAAAAATGTCACTAGAAGGCATGGGCAGCTTGCAGAGAAGCTAGAAACACTTATGGATCTCCTTCCAGGGGAGGTATTGCTTTGTGTGGCTTGGGGATCCCCGTGGGGAGGGAGAAACCTGTGCGTGGTTGGGAAAAAGCAGGATAGTGCGTGTCCAGGATGCAGCTTTAAAACTGAAGTAAATGGAGTGTGATGCCATGGGGTGCAAAGGGGAAATGTGCAGTGTCTGAAAACTAAGATCTCTGGAGGCAGAAAGTCCTGCAGGGTGCTCACTGCACCCCCCCTGCCAGGCACAGCCCGTGCTCAGGCTGCGCCTCAGCCCCTGCTGCTGGAGAGGGAACAGCCTCGCTTTATCTGCTCAGGGAATGCATCCCAAATGGCAGAGACCTGTCCTGACCTGATCCAGCTGGCAGTACCCCGAGTTCTGGGGACCTGCTGTGCCGGCGGTGACAGGGGACAATGCTGGTCCAGAAACTGCATCAGCCTTCGTTCTGTCACACGCACCTCACCTTTCCCATCCCTTCATTTCTGTCGCAGGGTTTGGGGAGCGGCTCCAAGACAAATATCTGACGGGAGGGGTCTCTATTTTAAGATAATTTACTGCAGAGTAGCAGGGGTGTTGGTACAAGGCAATACTTCTCCATAACAAAAGCAGCTCTTTGAAATGTAGGGCAGGAGGAGAGTGGGTAGGAAATAGCTCCGTTGTTATTGTGGAAAAGGAAGAGCAGCAAAGGGCATCTTCCCAAATGCCTGTTTCCAACTGTGTGTGAGAATTCAGAACTGGCAGCATTGCCCCACCACAGCACAGACTGAGCACGAGTGGCACAGCTGCATGGTGCCAGTCTGTCGGGGGAGAATAGCAAAGATGCTGCAGAGTTTGCATCTTTTAAAGAAGTAAAAAACCCCAAACAAACACCCCCTCCCCCCCCTAAAAAAAACCCCCACACCAAAAAAAACAAAATCAAAACAAAACAAACCCAAACCAAACACCCAATCAAACAAACAAACAAACAGAAAACCAAAAAACAAGCCCCAAAGCAAAATTCTGAATTGTGAAGCATCCTGCATCCACACCTCCAGTCTCCCTGGTGAAGATTGCATCTGGATGAGAGGCATGGGTTTCCACTCAAGGGGATAAGCAGGATATAGGTGCCAGAAACTCAGGAACATCTGACCAGATGTGGATGCCTGGCCAGTCCCCCAGCCCTTCTGATGCTGGGCCAGGGAAGAAAAGGGGAAAGGCCAACAGTGCATGGCAGAGTACTTAGTAATTTTCCCAGGAACTGGCCTGGATATTTTGCTTACTGCCTCTCAGGCTGTTTACTAATCATGTTGTTTATTCTTGGGCCATATCAACTACTCAAAATGACCCCAGTGCTGTTGCAGGATAAGGTCTTGCCATTAGCATAGCCACGTGCAACCCAGCAATGATGCCAGCAGTTCAAAGTGCTTGTGACTCTCTTTGCAATTTAATCAGCTTCCTAAAAGTGCAGTCCTTATCCTTCCTTCTAATATTTCACACTAATCCTCAAAGACATTCCCCTTCACTTTCTAGGGCTAAACACTCCCCTTGGTGCCAGGCTGGCATGGGCCAAGGGGCCAGGCTTTGTGATGAGCACTGCCTGTGGACAGAGCTTCTCCTGCCTGCCCCTCGCCCTGCCCAGGGCACGGGGAATCTCAGTGCTCTCCACCACTTCCCTATCCTCCTGGGGACCAGCTACTTGGGAAACAGCAGTTAGGTTTACTCCGGTCATCTGAAAGCAAAAGAAGGAGGGAGGAAAATGGCCAAAAAAGCCCCCCCAAAACAAACCAACCAACCAAAAAAAAAGCAAAAAGAGACATCAAGGGCAACTAAAGACAGATTAAACTTAGCAATGGTCCCTGAGGTAGCCGAATTCTTGCTGAACTAGCATGTCCTGGGTGGTACAAGGTGAGGGAAGAGGAGATCTTTTCCATACCAGTTCTCCGAGCCTGCCCCTGGTATGCAAAGAGGTGAAGAGGATGAGAGGCTCCCAGGGTTGGGAAGCTGCCCATTCAACTATTAGCACACAGAGGTTAAAAGTTAAATTGTTAGACGTTACTTTTTAATTAGAAAGGCTTTGATTTTGAGAAAATATTTTAATTTTGTTGATAAAGCAACGTAAGTCATGTGGGAAATGCATCGTTCTAGCCCTGCATGTGCAGTTCCTGTCATGGTGGCACCAACCCTCAAGGGACAAACCCCTTCACTTTAAACAAGTATATAGAAGACAGCTGTGGTTTATGCATGGGGACCAGCAGCCACATCCCATCAGCCAGATGCATCTTTTTATCAGTATTTTCTTTTTTTTTTTTTTTTTTTTTTTTTTTTTTTTTTTTTTTTTTTTTTTTTTTTTTTTTTTTTTTTTTTTTTTTTTGAGGGCTCACACAGTGGGGTTATTCCTTTTCCAGAGCAACACCTTCACATTCAAGCTGAGGCATTGCCAGCTCCAGCAAGCACACTCACTCTTATTCCATTTTTCCACCAGCTTGAGTCACTGCAGGCAGCCCTGGTCCCTTGTTTGGTGATGATGTGTCCCTGCCCCTGCACATCCCACAGCCCAGTGGGGGTCATGCATCTCTGCAAGGCTCTGACTCTGCCCTCAGGGACAGGACCCAACTCCTCTGCGAGTGCCCTCTTCCCAAACCCCTGTGATGGCAGTGGTGTGACCAACTGACCTCATTTCTTTCGAAGGTTCATTCAATGGCAGAGCATTTTTCTTTGTTTATTGTACATCATACAAAGACAAAATTGTTTCTCTCCCCCAGTTATTTCTTTTTTAAGCTTCCCTCAGTCTCCCTTTCTAGGAAAACAAAGTGCTGGTTCTTTCAACATTCATACCCACAGGTTGTGTTTTCCAGCACTGCATGTAACTGCAGTGTATGGGGACAGTGTGGGAGAAATGAGGCTGCTGAGCATGAACATCCCACTTTCAGGATTACAAACTTTTCAACAATTTTTTGTTTGTTTGTTTTGTAGACTCATGTAGTTTCTAGTGGCATTAGCATACATGGTGAATTTTGTCACCACAGTAGGATGATCCTTAATTTTCCTGTCCTTTGAGGACTACTAAAGGGAAATATTTACCATTGCCTTTACAATATCTCTTGCTTTCAATTTTTTTTCCTTGTCAAAGCTTTTAATGTTGACATCACAAAAGCAGAATTAAGAAATGAAATCAGAGAATCAGAGAATCACAGAATGGTTTGGGATGGAAAAACCTTAGACATCATCTAGTTGTGTCCACCTTTCATAGGCAAGGACACCTCTCACTAGACAAGGCTGCTCAAAGCCCCATCCTGCCTGGCTCTTAACACTTCCAGGGATGGGGCATCCGCAACTCCTCTGGGCACCCTGTGCCAGTGTCTCACCACTCTCACACTAAAGAATTTCTCCCTAATATCTAACTTAAATCTGCCCTCTCCAATTCAAAGCCATTACCCTTTGTCCTGTCACTCCATGCCCTTGTAAAAAAATCCTCCCCTGGACTTCCTGTAGCCCCTTCAGGTACTGGAAGGTTGCTGTAAGTTCTCCCTGGAGCCTTCCCTTCTCCAGGCTGAGCAACCCAGCTCTCTCAGCCTGTCTTCATAGGAGAAGGGGGCTCCAGTTCTCTGATCATCTTTATGGCCCTCCTCTGGACTCTGACAGGTCCCTGTCAGCAATTTATCATCACGTTTAGGCAGGTTTCATTTGAACTTCCAATTGCTCTTGTCAAAACACAGGTTTTTTTTTAAGCTCTAAAAAATGCCTCCTGCATAGGGATGCTGAACATTTGTTAATGAGATGACAGTAATTTTTTGCAGTTGAAAATGTGGAGAAATGCTGGGTGTTAATGCTACAACCAGTATTGCATTAGGAGCAGCCATTGTTGACAGCATAGGGGGAGACAAGCAAAAGATAAGGATGTATGCTGGAACAAAGCCAGGAAACACAGAGGGTTCAAGACTCTCTCCTCACCCTTGTTCTGACGGTGAAAAATGGAGTAGACCATGCACTCCAACATTACAAAAACTTTGAAGTCAGTTGCTGTGATTTTTGTAGCACAATTACAGCCTTTCAATGGCTGTGACACTATGTGAACCCAAGAGTGTGATTTTAATTACTTTGTAGGAGTGTCTGTATTTGTAATTTCCAGGTACCTCCTAAATGCACACAAAATGAGAAGCTCCAACTCACACCTGGGTTGGAGTATTTCATCCAAAGAAGCGCAACAAAGCTGATGAAGGGTTTAGGCAATGAACTAAAAACAGCAAATAACCTGGTGTTAGGGTCTAGAGCACAAGTCTTAAGTCAAGAAGCTTCTGGGGAATTTTGCTATGTATGGGCAAAAATAGAAGAACAGAAGACTCCCTCTGAACATCAGGAAACACCTTTTTACTGTGAGGATGACTGAGCACAGGTTTTCCAGAGAGGTTGTGGAATCTCCCTCCTTGCAGAAAGTGACACTACACCATGAATATTGTGTACAGTTTTCAGCCTCTCACCCCAGGAGAGACATTGAGGTGCTGGAGTGTACCCTAATTGCTGATGAAGGGTCTAGAGCACAAGCCTTACAAAGACTGGCTGAGAGAACTGGGGTTATTTATCCTGGAGGAAAGAAGGCTGAGCAGAAAACTTGTTACTTTCTACAACTACCTGAAAAGAGGCTGTACTGAGATAGGCGTTGGTCTCTTCTCCCACCTAGCAAGTGATAGAACAAGAGGAAGTGGCCTCAAGTTGCACTAGAAGAAATTTAGATTGGATATTCAGCTTTTCTTCACTGAAAGGGTTGTTGAGCACTGGAACAGGCTGCCCAGGGAAGTGGCTGAATCACCATCCTTGGAGGTGTTTAAGACTTCTAGAAGTGGTCCTTAGGTACATGGTTTAGTGTGGACTTGGCAGTGCTAGGTTAATGGTTGGACTTCATGATCTCCAAGGTCCTGTCTAACAACAGTGATTCTATGATCTGTACTGGCTGTATTTTGCAAATGTGACATGGGTGAATACCACCAGTAACTGATGCCTGCATTGGTTTCATGACTAGAATGCCTCAAATTGCCTCAGGGTGGATCGGCATGGGACTGCACACCCTGTGCCTAGGCTGCAGCCCAGCATCCTGCACCCAGGCAGGGGCAGAGGGGATGCAGAGGGGCCAGACCCATTTCTGCACCCACTATGGTGCCATGTGGCACAGCTCTGTCCCTGTGAAGAAACATTCTGCTTCCGTGTTCCTCTGGGGCTGCTGCTGTGTGGATACCTCTGTCCCAATGGATAGTGAGCCCCAGATATCCCTGAGCTGTTTTAAATGCCAAACCCAGCAGGGTTTGCCAAGATTTCAACAAGCCATATCTGAACAATATGCAGTGTCTTCATGATATTGCAAAATCATAATCCTTTTATGTCTTTTAGACCTGAGGCCTAGATGATGCAATTGAGACCTGTCTTGAACTCATTCCTGGTATTTCTGCACTGGTCAAAGAAATTGCAGGGCCTGAGAGTGCAGCTGTAGGATTTCACCTTCGGAACAGTTGAAGCCACACGTCCTTAGTCCTACAGTCTTCAGTCTTTTCAGAGCAGTACTTCTCAGTCCTGCTTAAAGGACGGAGTACCCTTGATCCCACATCTCCTCACACATCCTGACTACTTGTTGATAATTACAGTTGCACCAATTTGCTCTTGCAACACAAGGAATTGACTCCCTGACTTTTGAGACTGCTTCCCAAGTGATGCAGAGAGCATAGTGTCACCATGTCATGCTGGCTTCATGTGACAGTGCTGTGGCATGGCACCTGTCTGTCTGCACACTGTATCGCAAGTTCAGACACTGGTTAGATAAACCACCATATTCCTGGGCTATGGCTAGGTAAATACTGTGAGAAAAATAGCCCCAAACAGAAAGCCCACATTATAGCCACAACAGAAGCTGATCATCTCTATTCCACTAAAACACACTAAGATAGTGTCCTATCTTGCTCAAACCAACCCCATGGTGTACAGCAAAAGGCCCCTCTTCCTGTGGCTCTATCCTTCATCCTGGAACAGGTACGTCCCCCATGCATACCTCTCCACCATGGAGAGACTCTGGCTGATTGTCTCTGCACACCTGCAGCTCTCAAGCCAAGCCTAGAGGGGAATCAAACCCCATGATGCGTTAGAGCCATAAGCTGAGGAGGACATGGGCAGGTCAGCTGGCCTTCCTGTCATCACACTGCATAGCAGGAACAGGAGGGCTTCAGTGAATCGTGGATGTATGCACTACAGCAGGCTGAGCTCAGGAGACACTGCTCAGAGAGTATCTGCATTGCTACCTGCACTGCTGACCATGAAGCCGGAGCTGTGCTTGCCAGATCTGAAAGTTATTTACTCTGGCACGAAACTAGAATAACTCTGTACTGGATGGAGCATGAGCAGAATTTAACTCTTAAAAATAAACATGCAAGCAAGGACTATCAAAACATTTAAGAGTGTAAGAAAATATATTTATTAAATTCCATGGCAATACTATGGTAAAATTGTTAAATACATGCGTATTTTTAGACACCCAAGCAATATAACAGGAGTTACAACAGCGAAGCAAACTATGTTTAACACATATGCAAAGTTTGTATCTTAGTCTTAGGTTAGTATTAAATGTCATCTGCCATACTGGAATATTATATCCCCAAAATGATCCCACGCTTCCAAAAGCATGCATTTATTTAACTGCTTACCTAACAAATTTTCATGGTGATACACTCTCTTGAATCAGTATTTTATTTGGTATCCTACAACTTCATTAAAGTGCTTTGTGATGATTTTGCTTAATTGTCAATGAAGTATTTTGTCAATAGCAGATTTGGAAGCAGGAAAGCTAGAGAATCATTCAGCAAAAGAAACATGTTAAATGACTGACTAGATTTAGTGTGTTAGGAAGACTATTTGTCAGCTTGATTTTTCTATTTATTCGCAGAATTAATTCTATAGAGTACTATTTCAAATTGGCAAACAATGTTTTCACTAGTATTAAACGGAAGTCCATTAAAATCTTTGTAAAAACAAAACATAAAAACATCTCTAAACAAATTCCTTATGCTGTAAAAAATATGGTATAAAAAGAGCTAAAAAAACATTGAACCTGTTCACAGTATATATTTTAAAAGTTACAGCACTGAAGTACAACTTTTTTGTTCAGGTGACCTGTATGCCTCCACCAGCTCTGCTGTTTTATGTGCCACACCAGGATCAAAGTTCAAATTACTATTAACTTTGAGTAGTATTTCAGACTTCAAGTTCATTCGGTTATCTTCTTATTTTTCTATCCCCTGCTTTACAAATGTTTTGGACACGCCATGAAACATAAAATGTTGTTCATACTAAGCCATTATTGAATCAAAATAAGGAAACATTGACAAATTGCTGTTCAGGGATGCTTTTTTTTATTGTGTTACTACTGAAAAGTGTGAGACCTTAAGTTTCTATTTTACTTTGCCTTGCTTGAGGTATTTCTTTTTCAAATTTTTCTTAGCCCAAATAATGAAAATGAGCACATTTCATCTTTTTTCTTTCTCCCTGGGTAAGTTTCACTCAGGACATTTTGCACAACAGGAGGCCAAATATGCTGCAAAGGCACTGTATCTTCTTGAGGAAATTGTGCATCCACTTCCACTGGAGCTTGCTTTGATGTAAAAACAATTAAAGTACAGATTTGGGACTGTCCAAAAGTCTAACTAGTGATTCCATTTGGTATCACATCAAAAAAATAAGCATGCCATCTGCTCTGCTGCATCAGTCACCTGGGCAGCGCTGGCACAAGGAGAGGGTGAGACTGGAGAGGGATTAACCCCACCCTCTCATGGAGCACCCTGCCATGAGGCCAGCTCACCTGCACTGGTTTGCTGAGGCCCTGCCCTCCAAAACACAAGTTCTCTGGAGACTTCTTTGATGTGAAAACAGAAGGATTTAATAGGGGGTTTTGTGGGGATAAAGTATTGTTATGCACCCTGGGACAACTTGCAAAGTTAAAAGAACCCCTGCCAATATCATCTGAGATTTGTTTGCATAACATGCAGAAAGGAAATAAACACTGGCTATCTTAGAAACACTGGGGAAAATCCAGAGTTATATAAATGGGGGAGGAGAGGAAAAAAAATGGTTTGGAAGAAACTGTTTTCCAGCTTCTAAGGAGATATTTAAAAATTTAGGACAGGCTTAAGAATGAGGCACTCCAAAATTTCTGAGTTTATGTCTGGCATTTGGGGCCTGTCACTGCATTTCCAGGCTTGCTAAGAAACAGACAAAGCCAACACCAAATCTTCCCAACTGCTGTCAGCAACTCTGAGCATCAGCCACACGGGGCACCCCTTAACGCACAGCAGCACGAACTCCGTGTAGCGTGTTGAGAAGAGAACAGATGGCAGCTGTTTCCTCCAGACAAAACTGCATCTCAGAAGGCTTATATTCAAGTACAGGGCTCTGAAGAAATTTCTGTTGGAATTTCAAGCCATCTTCCTCTGCAATATGCACCTAGCTACATAATGATGTAAGCACATACCCACATAAGTGACATGGCTAGGTCCTTTCTTGAGTGTAAAAAATATTAATGCCATTTGCACTGAAGTCTTCATCACAGTCTGTGGTGGAACAGAAGATACTATTTATGTGGCAACCTCTTGATAGATTTATGATAGATGGAGCCTTGTTAGCAATCTGATTCTTTAAGTGTTACATTTTTTCCTATGTATTTCAAATTCTTTTATTATATTTCTATCTACTTGCAGGTACACAAATATTCTACTTACAAAGCAATATTTATAGAACATAATTTCTCTTTGCCTCATCAGAATGAAGTCTAAACACTTTCCTCCTCCAATGCAGCCAACTGCCTCACTTTTGTGATTACTCACATTCAAGTGAATGTCCTGGAGGATGACAGGAAACACCACAGCCCTAAGCTTTAATCAGCTGAATGTATCACAAAAAAAAAAGAAAAAAAAAAAGCGGCTTGGATGTGCCTCTTCAGAGCAGCCTAATACTGAAGGTAAGCAGCAGCTTGCTGCTGCCATGTTCCCACCAGCGGAAAGTTCTGGACACCCACATAAGTGAAAGATGAAGAAAGAGGTTGCATTTGGCTATTGTGCCATGAAAGCCAAGATGGCTACTGGTTCCCCTTGGATATTTTTTACCCATGAAAGCAACCACTACAGATAAAAAAAAGACAGCTACCTAAGCAAATGTCAGTCATTAGGTCCTAAGGCTGCATATGCAGCCACTGCATAGCAGGGGAGGTAATTCACTGCCTGTCTGCCTGCCTATAATATTAGCTTACTATTTTGTCAATATTTTAACTAGCAGTTCTATGAGGTATATCTACCATCCCGAAATTTAGCATACAAAATCAAGATACCATATACCCCTGCATGACAGAACAATAAAAATAACAAATGTGTCAAATGGAAGAGCACACAATGTTACATCAAAAGTGACAGATGTTCCATGCATACAGTGAACAACACAAAAACCCATTACAAACCCCAAATTGTCACATATGACAGGCATGGCTCAAAAATATAAAAGCAGCAACACCGGCTATTTGTATCAGAAAGAAATTGCTTGGCATTAATACCCTACATCACTGAACACTGATACAACAGGTGGACTGAAGCACTGAGTTAAGAGTAGCAGTGTTTTGGACACAGTCCCTTCTGGCCATATCCCTTCTGGAAGTCACTTGTTTTTGCTTGTGGTTTGTTTTGGTTTATTTTTTTTCAAAGCTGAATTTTCTATTTTTCTAGAAAAACAGGAAAAAAAGCGCAAAAAGACAAAAGAAGTAAAATAAAATAGATATTCCATTAAGGGATAAAATCTTTCAGAAAATGATGTACTCGAAGTTTCCTAAAACATTTTTCAGAACCAGTGTGACTGAAGAGGCTCACTAGGAAGCCTGAAGGCACGACAATAAGAAGTCTGATCCCCTGTGAAGCCTGAAATTTTAGTCTTAAAATTGTTATCAATGCACCTAGAGGCTAAACAGCACTGCGCTTCTCTGAAAGTGAACTCAGTACAAAGACTTTCCTAAAGATGGTACCCTGGTAACATGGCACTTGGGCTCAGAAAGCAAGCCCATTCCCTGGCAGTCCTTCTCAGCTCGTCCTTGCTGCTGCTCCATGCACCTAGGAGTTTCTTCACAAGATCACTTAACTAGCACGTAACTTCTCACTACCCACCTGGTATCTGGATTTGCTGCTGGAGTTTGAGACAGGCATTTGAAAGGAGTCCTCACTGCCAGTGCTGAATAGGCTCAAGGGAAACCTCAGGGGTGGAGCAGCTGAGCTTTATAGGGCTGGAATGGAAATTGATTACCCAGTCGTAACCATTACCAACAGTAGGAGATGTGGCAAAAGCCCATGTCTCTCCCTCACTGGCCCCACTATCATGCTGCTCATAGAAAATAAGGTGAATAGTAAGCCATTGTTATTGACAGAACTCTTCTGCCTTACACCTTGGAAGTCAGAACACCAGTCAAATAAAATCTATAGTCAAATTTTAAAAAACCAAAAGAGATGGATGACTAGATGAGAGTGCTTTGATAATATCAACAATCTGTGTATTTATGGAACTTTCCCCTACCTATTCACAAAGAAATGAAAAAATTCGTAATGCTGTTGCCTTTACTGTATAGGAAGAGCAGCACAAAGGAAAACCTGAGTATGTGCTGGTTGTGATTAAGTGATTTACTGCAGGAGCATGGCAAAGGGTGTTAGGATCCTGCCTGCGAGCCCTGTGAATTCTCTACAGCTGCCCTGGCTTCCAGACTGCCAAATTAAAAATTGCTAGTACTCTCAAACTTTTAGGTTTGCTTTCTTGTAACACACAGCCACATGAAAGCACCGTTACTCTTCACGATGCCCTGTTCCACTGCAGAGGTGTTTGTTGGTGTTTTTTTTTTGCTTTGTTTTGTTTTTGTTTGGATCACCCTAATATAATGATTGGCCCTCTGCACTGAGAAACTGATCCATAAAAAATCCAAAGCACTAAACATACACTCTGTCCTTGACCTCTTCTGCTTTCAATTAAAAGCATATTGCAGCACAACCTAAAAATTCATCTTAGGAGATAAACACATTAAGCCAAATCTGCATTAGTGAAAGAAAGCTGCTCTAAAAGAGAAATGAGAAAGGGTTGTTACTATTAGGATATAGCCGCCTCCCAAATACTAATCACAAAGGCAGAACTGCCTCCTTTCATGCATTAATATTCTGAATAATAAGCAGTAACAAATTAGGCATGAAACTTTATTTTGCAGTGATGTCTAGTGACATATGGACACCGGCTCTTTCCACTGTCTTTTCACTCACTCACAGCTCTACTAATTCCCAGATTCAACCTCAAAAGCAGAATACTATCTGTACCTTCTCTTCTTTCAGACACACCTTGCACTCTGTCAGACCTGCAGACAGATCTGTTTTTACTGCCTTCACATTTTACTCTTCCAGAAGGCACACAAAGGCAGCTGTCACCAGTGATAATTTGGATGTTCTTTAGTGTTTTGCCTTTTGTCAGTTTTGAAACCCCTCTGTGTTTTTGTCCAGTGGAGATGGCAGAAACATACCAGTATCTGACACTGCACAATTCACTGCTACAATCAGGTTTAACCTAATGCTTGGCTTTACTTTGATGCCCAGATCACATGGTTGGAGACCAAATGTCTGTTAAGCTAGATATCCTCCTGTTGTACTAGTTGTAAAACTACTGGCTTAGACCTTATGGAGCTGTGTGTTGTCCACAACTCCTTATGGATTTTGGGATCTTGCTTTGAAAACTAGTCTACCCATCTTATTTATTCAAAAAAACACAAACTAGCTAGGGAAACTGAGCTCTTAAAAAAAAAAAAAAAAAAAAGATTCAATTAGGACTTCATGGAGACCATTTTAGATCAATCTCCTTAAACACCTGGCCTCTCACCACTGTTTTACATTAAGGAACAGGTAAATTAGAAAGCACTTGCTCCTGTAAACTAGTGAAATTCCTGTGCCGCAGTCTGAAGTTTACACAGTGAAATGTTACAATTAAAGCTGCCTAGAGATGCGTATTTAAAAACAAGCATTTTCAAAGACAATTGTTCTGAATACTCTGTTTAAGCACACAAATGTACATCATTTATGCTTCCTTTCCATTACATATCTGGTAAAGGAGAGGTAGAATTAGAGGCACTAAAACCTCCTTGGGTTTCCCTGTGCCGCTAGAGAAATCCCCCCTTCTACTCCACGGTAGGAGTTGTACAGAAGGTCTTTTTGGGTAGACACTGGAGAACAGCCAGAGGGCAAAGCTAATACAATAAAGACCATCCAAAGAGCAATTTGTTTTCAAGGAGATAGTACTACTACTCTAATTTCACATGCCAAACTGCCTGGATAGCTAATGCTAGTAGACAGAGATTTCCCCTAGGCTTACATTACTGTATAGTGCAAAGACTGCCAAACACTGGGGGTGAATGGAGTACTGTACCACTTTGAAGTAGAAGATCTGAAGCTGAAGCTATGAAATATACAAAAATGCATTAGTGCAATACATTAGGAAAGATTACCTCCTTAATCAAAGGATAGAAAAAAATAGACCATTAGAGCATTTTAAGTTTTTAAAAATAATAATAATTAAAAAAAAATCAAACTTTTTGCAGTTGTTGTTGAGGTTAAAATCAGTGTCACACTTTTTTCCCCAAGTTTGTACCCCTGAGTCAAACATTGAATAAACATTATACAGTAGGTACAGAAACTAGTGTCTAGTTGGAAAGCAAAAGATTTGAATGGTCATGCTTCAGAAATGTTAAACAGTGACAATACCCTTCTGTAAGGGAGAAAAAAAAAAAAAAGCACTCTAACTTCTTATTTATAACTAGATAAAAGATCTCAAGTTTCCAACCACATTGTTTCCATGTGTTAGGCTGAGGTTTAGTGATAAACTAAACCTTCAGTAAGAAAACCTGTTTGGACTGCATCATTTGAGTTTGCACATATGACAACAACTACAGCAAAGCAAAGCTGTCTTTCCAAGGTAAGTTGCATGAGATCACATTAATCTTGGAGTACTATGTGAAGGTAGGCAGAGTTCTTTTACTATGATTATAAGGAGCTCTAAACTCAATATCCTTTATATCAAATATATTTTACTAGAGTAATAACTAAATTGCTATGATGTTGGCTTTTTGGCCTCTATTAAAATGGAACATCAACACTTCCACTAATTTAAAGGTAACATTCAGCTCATTAGAACCTCTGCTGACTGTCTCCAAGAATAATTCATGCCTTCTGCACTTTTCTTCCTCCTTTGTTTAGAACACCTGGAATAAGAGCTTATTCTTATTTATCCTTAATAGGAAGGCAGGTTCAGGTGCAATGACAACTCACTGTTAATCATTTGGTTTGTTCTGGAAAAAGTGTGTGAAGGACCACCCTATGTTACTGGGTTTGGGAGAGTCTTCGTCATCTTTCGGGGGAAGCAGAAACTGTCGGGAATTAATAGAACATGGGCTCCCAAAAGATGCATTTTCATTGTTGCTTTCAACGGAGCCAGGAGAGTCCGGAGTGTCCATGTTCCAGGTGTTGGTGTTTGCTTGAGGTCTGTAACCTGCACTTTTATCCAATTCTTCCTCTGCAGGTGAGTGACTCTCTATTTTCAGAGCACTGATAGGCAGCTGCATTTGTGGCTTATAGCCTGCTGTAGTCACTAAGTCTATTTCTCGCTCCTCCTCTGGTTTAATTTGAGGCTGATACATTGACTGGATGTCAATGTAAACCACCTGAGATGACCCCACAGATTCATCCATAGGGGTATTTGAGATCTCCTCTTCAATGATAGGGGGGCAGTAGGACACAACTACATGGTTCTCTGTTTCTGAGTCCGAGCCATCTGCAAGCATAGTGGTGTCTGCTGCTGGGGACATCATCTCTGTGTCTTCAATCTTGGGAGCTGCAGACTGTGTTTCCACCACTTCAACACTATTGGGTGTGCAGGGATTCATTTCCAGTGTTTTAAGTGCCTTACTCCCCTGAAGCAGGAAAAAGAAGAAAAGAGTAAGTGAAAGACCTGGAAACCCTGAAAGCAACAACTTGCACAAATTCAACGAGTGTGTGGGCTGGTGGCTTGCACTCATCACGCTACTATTAGTACAAAATAAAAATGAAGTTGTTTAGTTCTAATTTGCTGGCTCATCACATCTGTTAATGTTACAAGTATTTTAGCCATCTTAAAGAAACTCCAGATACTGCAGAGAACTCTTTCCCCAAGTCCTGGCTTTGAATAACCTATTCCAGAAAGTTATTTAAATGTTATGCCCAGGTCCAGCTATTATGGCAAGCAGGAGGCTGGGGGAATTTACACCGATCCACACCTTCTACGTCTTCTAACACTGTGACAAGGATGGATATGTTACTCCTTCGTGGTTATCATCTACTGACACTTCCCATTAGTGCTGGAGGAAAGAAATGCAGCAGTCATCTCCTAGGTCAAATTTTACAAGTAATTACTTGAACACGAAAGCTTAGAACCTGACAACAGTTATTCAGTAACTTGTCTTGTTGCCTCCAGCCTCAGATTTCCTGCTACAATTGGAGCAGAAGATCCAAAGTTTGCAAAGGAACTCCTTGCTTGCAATACTATTTAAAGGTTCAAAGTACTAGATTTAAAATGAGTTACCTCACAAATGTTCTTCTGAAACTGCAGTGCTTTACTGTTCTCAGGATTTGGAATCTCTGGATAAAATGTTTCTTTAATCCTTTAAGAAGAAAAAAAGCAAACTTTTAAAAGTTAGGAAGCCCTGAAACAGATCTTGAATACACAAAAGGAGTCAGGATATTTCCCTTTAATTCAGAATACTGAAGACATCTGGCATAAAGATTTAGTGTGTTAAAATTTCCCTGAGTACTTAACGGAACAAACAGCAACCCTTTTAAAAAAATTTATTTTAAACTGGGGAATATGATATGCCACGTTTACAAAAAGTTAAAGATGAGATGTCTACCTGAGTGTTTGTGAATGGCTCTCAAATCATAGTACATTGCCAGTTTATTTCTATTTGGTAGCTATTTATAAGTTGTGCTCATTGAGACTCAGGCTCCCACAAAACTGTTTTGCACTCCTCACTCTGACTTCTTTGCAGCTTAATTTCTCCCTCACCTTCTACAATGTGTTTTTGCCACCTACCTTTAAACAAAGCCTACTGCTATCTGTGTGCACTTAAAGAAAATGAGTAACTAAACTCATGGAAAATTCTAGCATAGAAGCAAATATATCCAGGAAGAGATCAGAACTGAATGCAGGCATTTACCATTCCCTCTTTCGGTAGCAGAAGATGCTGGCCATCACTCCAAGCAGTACAACCACTGCCACAGGGATGAGAATTGCAATGATTAATCCTACAGCTGGGGAACAAAACAAAACAGAAAAGACAGAAAATATATATCCCAAGTTACTAGCTTGTTTTATGACCATGACCTGTACCATACACTTCCCCTTTGCCAGAAGGACACAAGTCCACCCAAAAACCTGCTGATTCAGTGGTAACTATGGGAATCAGCAGGTATTTCTCTCTGATTGCATAGTTGTGAAAGGCTGTATGTGCAAAACAAGACCTCCTCACTGTAGTTCTTTTCTCAGTAAGCACTGGAACTGCACTTGCAGGTTAATTGAGCCAGTCAAACCTTTGGTAAGGGCTCATATGGGCCAATAACTCATTGTACAAACTGAACAGACTTTTATAGGGTTTACAATGCTCCTAATCCCCAGGGTTTAGCTCTGATATACTCTCACTATGTCCCCCCACTGATGTTAACTGCCTCAAGTTTGATTTTTCTATGTATTTTTCTTGCACCTCAGTGCTTAGTCTTTCATAGGAAATACTGGAAATATTGGGGTTTTTTTTCTTTCTTTCTTTTTTTTCCCTCCTCATTCCCCAAAGCCAGTTTTTTTTTTTTTTTTTAAACTGTTTTTCTGGGTTTGCTTCTGTCAGGGGATGGATAAAACTGAATTCAAGGCAGAGAGGCATCTGTTTATAATTCTGAAACTGGTAAGTATTTCCACAATGTCTTTCTTCCCACCATGTATTAGTAGATATTCATCATGGGAAACGTGACAAAAACAGCTAGCTGCTTGAGAAGATTGAGGCCAGACTCCATCATATTTAGTAGTAGTTTAGAAGTAATTTTTTCTGCACACTTCACTATGAACTACAAGGTAGCTCTAATAGGAAAGCATCTTTTCCTTGCTCTGAACTGTACCAATATTCGTATGTAAAAATAATCAGCTTCATAAAACATAAATTTGGGACTGTAGACCCAAACATCTAAGGGGACCATAAAAAACAAACAAAAACCCCACAACAAAATAAGCTCAGCTATACAAATTGTACTGCCCCTATGCTGAAGACAATTAAAGAGATATTCAACTTACAGTCTTCCTTTGTCACCACATAGAGGCTGTTTGGAGGGCTCAACCCACCAGCAGTATAGGCTTGTAGGTCCAGTTGGTAGCTTGTTTTTCCTTGAAGATCAAGTATTTTCAAAGACTTCTTGGTTAAATCAGTGATATTCTTAACCTTGAGTTCTGGATTCCCTGTTTATTTGGAAGCAGTAAGAAAAGTATAACCTTGTAAGAAAGGATTCACAAGGATAGCATCAGCTTTAGCAAGACCTTCTTGAAGTCAGCATTTGAAACCTCAAGAACTGTGTGCAAAGGAAAACTGAAACGTGGAATCCTAGCAGTCTTGCTTGCCTGCACAACACAAACAGCAAAGGAGCGTGTTGTTACTGCAGGTTGACTTTAATTTTTGACACTCCTGTTTGCCCTCTTTTGTTAAGGCAAGTCAGAGCTTTCGTTCTGTACAGAGGTTTCATTACAAGATGGGTACTGGAAGAATTGGAACCCTTATTTAACTGCAGCCATCTAACTTCCCCCATGTCTCATCTACCAAGTGTACATGGACACAGGCAGTGTGTCACACTGCAACTTAAGTCACTGCATAGCTTAGCAGCCTCAGTGAGGCAGTGTTTTCTCTTAATTATGCCTTATATTAAAAAAACTGTGCTAACCACACAAGGAGCTGATTATTTCAAGTGCTTTTGTGACATATCAGGGGCCAACTACAGCAATGAGTAATGCGAACGAGTAATGATAAAAGCATCTTTTTTTTTTTTTTCTTTAACCGGTGGAATTAAATTATTAAGGAAGATAAAAAATAATAAAAACACCAAGCCTATGCAAGGAAATTGAAATCTATTGATTCTATTTACCTGAATCTGAAAGCCTAGGCTTTAAAGCATCTTTTTCACCTTTTGCAAAGGAAAGCCGGTATCCCTCTAAAAACCCCTGACAATCCTCAATAGGTATGTCTTCCCATTTCACCAATATAGAATCTGAAGAAGTTTCTTCTACAGTAAAATTTGGTGCACGTTTTGGAGCTGTTGGGAGAATTACAAAGGAAAAGTGAAGTGTTTTATCAGCTTTATTTCAGGGCTAACATTTTCAGTTTTTTCCTGAATACATTGAGAACACACATGGAAAAAACTTCTGGGAAACAGTTCAGGATTTTTACAGATACAAATGACTGAAAGTTGAGTTTCTGGTAAAATTGTCTTCACCACACCTTCAACCTTAGTAATGCAATAAACAACAGGATATCCAAGGGCTCAGATTATGTCAGAAGCTCAGTGTCCCAAGCAAACTATTTTGCAGAACACGCATTAAACTTCAAAGTGAAGTGGTCCTGTAGTTAGAATACAATACAGTTGTGATGTTAAAGGCACGTTCAGATTCCTGGGAACAGGAAGCACTTAAAAGCTAATGTATCTCCAGGTAAGCAGAGTTCAGCCCCAGAACAAACTGCAGTAACCCAGGCAGGGTTGGTATGGAAGGGAACACAAGTGCAATTCTCAAAGTGGATCTAGGATCTCAAAGTACTCTAGGATCTAGTTCTGGTCAAAGAAATGCTTTTAAATTGCTGATCTGTACCAAATATGCTCAGAAGTTTACTCTGACTTGATGAATCAAAAAGTTGCTTTCTTTCCTACAGAAGTGCCCCACACCCCTGTGGTTCACAATATGCCTGTGCCTTCCAAACTTCTGTGACACTGTTTTCCACCCACAGCTGGAGAACATAGAATTATTACATGGTGCAAACTGGATGGTGCTGGAGAAATGTTTCTATCCAGACAACAAGCAGAAGTCAGAACAAACCAGTAGTATTGCATAGGGATTCTGATCTCAGTGTTATTCTTCCAGCACTGAGTTAAAAACAAGTAAGAGTCAAAATTCACTTTGTAAAGATCCTAAATGATAAAGTGCACTTACGCAGCTCTTTCATATACCCAGCTATGTTTTTCAGTAACTGATATCCACTGGATTTGCAGCCATATAGTGAGAAGTTGTATCTCACACCAGGTCTGAATAGAGCTGGAAAAAAAAAAAAAATCAGTTTAGAATATTTCATTTATAAAAATGATGCTTCTACCTTTCCCATGATGAAGACTTACATAAACATATAGTGAAAAATTACAGTCTTAGACCACAATGTGAGGAATAAATACTATCTCTACTTGTAATTCCTTTATAACAATGCCATCAGATAAGGTTTAGAAGAAGTAAGCAAATCCAGCTCTGAGACAAATTTTGGTTCTAAACAAACAGCATTCAAAGCAAGCTACTCAAATTGCATAAGTTTCTCCTTCCACTCCTTCCATGGGGAAACAGAAACTGAAGTTACCAGAAACAGTTCCCTCCCCTCCCTCCTACAGTAGTCACATAGATCTTGCCTTCTCCTCAAAAATACAGATGCTCAACTATCTGTAGAAAACACAGACAGTAATAAAATTTTCACTTCATATGTCTGGTGTTTGATACTACAATGTATCTTTTTTTTTTTTGTATCCCATTTACTTTATGGGATTTCCTCAAGGAGGGGTACACTATTGTCAAGATTTTTTTCTAAACAAGATGCCACTGTAAAGTTCTACAGAAGTCAAATTGGTTTTGCCACAGCTCAAGTCCGGCTTGAGAGATTCTCCAAGAAGGATTAAGAACAGAGGTGGATATGCCTGCTTGAGCCAGCCCTACAGCTGGGAACTCCCAGAAGGTGCTGCAAGAAGTACCCCAGGGAGGAGCCTGGGAGTAGAGCAGTGCATTGGTAGACAGACACAGTATTGTCTCCTAAGCAGAAGGAAGCTCTAGCCACCAGAAATGAAAATAGCATGGACACATGTGGTAGAATTACAGGCAGGAAAACATTCATGTACTAAACCCTTCTAAAAACCAAATATACACCCTTTGAGACAGCAGAGACAAAACCTACATATTTTTGGGTCCTCTCTTCCTTTTTCTGCTCCTACTGGTCCCACCACAGCTGAGTTTCATTTCACTGATCTGCCCACCAGCATCTAGAGACCTGGAATGTGCCCTGTTCCAGGAAATTTCAATTGCTGACAGCAAGCCAACACATGGAGATCACACTTAAAGAAATCTTCTGCATGTAAAAATAACGGATTAGTCTTCCCCCCTATCCTGAGCAGCACTGTTTATGTTTAGAACCCAAATAAAACCCCAAACCTAGATTAACCATTGTGCATTAGGCTGAGTTAGGGAGTTGTTTGGTGTAACTCAAACAGATAATTTCAAAAAAGTTAATAAACATACGATGATAACAGTTAAGCCAAGACTGATACTTGGATTTGGCAAGCCTGTGCAGGAAATTAAACAGAGTACCAAGATGTGCTTCATTTATATACACAAACACAGAGCAATGCAACACTCTTCAGTCTACATCGCATTGGTGCTGCTCTAACTCCACTCCTTGCTCAGGCTCTCAACCAAAAAGACCTACAAAAAAGTATTTCTGACTTACCAGACTTTATCACTGCATCTGTTGTATTAGAAGGAAATTTCTGCCAGTCCACACTACAGGGTTCAGATCCAGATGAATGACACCATTTTACTATGTAGCCACAGGTCATATTGGGGTAGGAATTCCAAGAAATATAAATTCCATTCCCCATTGCCACGGCCCGATCTGTTTTGACATTGTCTGCAACGAAGATGACACAAAAATCCATCAGAGAGCAGACACTTATCTCTAGTCCAAGCTAGAAGAAAGCCTTCCAGCCACAGCACAAAGGTTTTATAAACTGCAGTCATTTCTAAGAAGGAGAGGCGTGCTCCTGGTACTGTGAAATTGGAAGTGCTGCACTCAGCTATGCTTTCTGAAGCACACTGAAATCAGACCTAGCCTGCAGCAAACCTCTCAGCCAGCCTTAAGTGTGATGATGAGAAGTGCTGCAGCTCAGGACTGGCTTAAAATGCACTGTTTCAAGGTAAGGATTTACAGCAGATGTCAGGTTAAAATCTGACTTGACACCAATTTGGCAGGAGCCTCCAGCTATGAATTCCTGCTGTGCTTTCATCAGTTTGCTTTGTGTTTCTTTCAGAGTGTCTTGCTGTCACTTGCTGGACCACAGACAACCATTTTTCATGGCAAATCAACAGCTAATGTCAAATCCCTGGTAAACTTTCTGGAGGCTTCAGTCTACCATGGGTAAATTAATAAAAGTCAAAACCCACAAAAAACCAGCTTCGTCTTTAGTCTGCTTTTCTTGTTTCTGATTACCAAAGGTTTAGCTGCCCATGAAGTGATCAGCTCTGGGAATGACTTCTGATTCCTGCAGATTCCTTCTGCAGCTGCCCATCAGATGGGACCCTGCCGAGCTAAGGGATGTTTTCAAAAGGCCATCACAACAGCAGTGACCTTATGACAGATCTGCAAAAACAGTCTCAGGGTTTCAGTTTTTCCTTTTTCAGTGTTCTCATTTATGCTCCCTATTGAGTCTATTATTTCATGTTATTAAAGCTATGAACTATGGAAGGCTGAAGGGCAAGAGCAGTTTTTGAGAACCAGTGCTGTGAAAACTTTACTCTCACAGGCACACTGTGAATGTTGGAGGACTGTCTCTTTTTAAACAACCCTAACACACAGCTAAGTGTACCATCCTTTTTTAGTTTGTTCATGGCAAGAAAGACACACAATACAAAAAAGCAACTCATCTCCAGAAGCCTTTCAACACTCTTCCCTAAAAGCACTATGCATCCAGCAAAACTACAATTCTGTGATGCTGGAAGAGAGCATATTTCTAATTAGAATCCTATAATTTTCCTATTTACAGGAAATGACTTTTTACTGAAAGTGAGCACACACTCTAAAAAATGCTGAAATACACCACACTCCAGTTTATTTCCTGAGCCAGATGACTAGGAACTCACCAAGGGTAGTACTGCTCATTTTGGTGTATTTATAGCTGCAGCCTAGACTAGCAGAAAGAATGATCAGCACTACAGTACTATTGTAGTAGGGAAGGCTGTAGCAGCCAGATTATATGCACTGACTCTCTACAGAGCACTTTTCAGAGACTGTGACAAATTAATTAGGGCAGAGTACTCTTTGTTTGTGTTTTCAGTTTCCACAAAACCTCAGCAGATCTCAAGCTTCAGAGCCACTACTCTCTTATGGACACTAAAAGCACTTACAGACTGTACACAGGAAGCAGCAGAAAAGATGTTTGGGCAGAAATGTCATCCAGTTCAGTGAATGAGTCATCTTTCATGACTGCAGTCAGTGACTCAGATAATTCCTATACCAACTTGGGAGCAAATCTTCAAGAAGTACAAGTTGGGTAACACCAAAGGGAACCTCAGATATCCCAGAAAAAGCTATGCAGGAACACAAAGTTCCAGCTGCCATCAGCTGTCCCACATCACAAAGTTATTACAGACCTCCCTGAATCCCACAGTCTCCTTCTTTCACTGCTGAAGGAAAATCATAAAAGCATTTTCATTCATTCAACTGTGCTATACAATTAATTTTACAGATTAAAGAATGTATTTCTGCTACTGGTGTTTTAGAGAAGCACAAAAGAAGTGCTACAAGGTGTCACTTCTTTGCCTTGAGACAAACTCATTTTTAATCAAACTGTGAATCTCAAAGCACATTTCTTCCTGTGAGAGATGACACTGCTTCATTGGAATATGAGCTAGAATATGGGCAAATGTGATACTTGTTCTGTGGGTGGGGAAGGAGAAGTACCACAATACATACTCGAGCACACAAGCAGAGAGGGGTCTTCCTGTGTAAATCCATCCTTCTTGCAAAGCACCAAGCAGATTTGGACAGAGGTGAAGGTTTGAGAGATTACACTCTTCCTGGAGTGCAGGGGAGCATGGACTCTCAAAAGCCACATACAATATTATCTTCTTCCCAAGCCCAGTGATAAAGAGCAAAAAAATCATTATCTGGCTCAGCCACTTTACTTTACAAAACCCCACAGCAAGAGTGGCAGTGTTTTAATTGGGAAGCTGAAGTCCTACCTCCTGTATAAACCCCAGCTCCTAACACAACAGTGCCAACACTTTACCAACCAGTCCAATTGATACTCTCCTGCAGGGCTCACAGACAATTCTCCCCTTAAAAAGCCACACATCCCTCCAAACTTATTTTCATTCTCCTTACCATGAAGAACTTTTCAGTATCTCAAAAAGAACATCCAGAAATAAACAGTGGTCCCTAAACATCTGGAACTAATGCTTTGAAGACTCATCCTTCTTGTTCCTGAAAGGTGTCCAGAAAAGTGCAACATAGCTGAAGGAACTGCATACTATTACCCTCCTATATGCAGAGCTCATTAATGGGTGAGGTGCTACCTTAAAAGCAAAGCACCAATATTTTTTAATTTCCCAACCCAGTACATTTGGGTGGGGAAAAAAAAAACAGAAAGCAAACACAAACAAAGAAGGTATGTATCATCTTATTTTTCAATAAACAAACTTGCTTCGGCATTCCTCAAGTTTTGAAGGTGTTTAGCTCTCTGCTGGGAGCACTCACCATTTGGAAGTTCCACGCTTGTTATCCTTGAAGGAGGAGACAAACCTGCATGGTTTTTGGCTACAACAGTAATTACACAGTCATTTTTTCCAAGTTTTATCTCTGTACTGTTTGAAGGTTCAGTGACTTCTTTATACTCCAGTGGTGTCTCTAGCATGTAGCAGGACACTTCATGGGACACTATTTTTCCATTGGAGTATAAAGAAGGGGCTAAGGGCTATGAACAGATAGAGAGTGCATCAAAACCAAAATGCAGTAGACAAGATACAGAATCACAGAATGGTTTGTACTGGAAGAGACCTTAAAAATCATCTCGTTCCAATCACCTGCATGGGCGCCTTCCACTAGACAAGTTGCTCAAAGACCCAAACAACCTGGCCTTAACTGCTTTCAGGGATGGGGCACCCACAATGTGTGTGGCAACCTGTGACAGTGTCTCACCACTCCCACAGTGAAGAATTTCTTCCTAACTTGTAACATAAATCAAAACACTTTCACTTTGAAGCTATTACCCCTTGTCCTGTTGCTACATGCCTTTATAAAAAGTCCCTCCCCAGCTTTCTTGTAGGTCCACAATCACTTTGCAGGTATTTCAGCAATTATTTTTATTTGAAAATACTCATGTTAAAGTTAATTTCAGTGTTAGTAATATCTCTAGAACCTGAAATTCTGTCGCCTTGAAGCAGTAACACAATCCTGGTACTGGGGGACAAACTCAATGGATGGAAACATAATGTATTAATAATTTAATTCTTCATGTAAAATGCTTCTCTATTCAATTTTTAAATTATAAAGGTTGAACAAAAGTCTTAATTGGGAAAAAAATACTTGTCCCCGTGGATAGCCCTATGAAAAGTTAAGAAAAGCAGCCCAATTTATTGACTACAAACTCCATTCATTTTATAAATAGGTAAGGAAATAGGTTTTCAGTTATATCACATAATATGTTAAAACTTGAAGCGTACTATCTACCTTCCAGAAGACTTTTAGAGTTTTTCCAGAAGGACTTCTCTCTCTCCAGATATCTGGTCCTCTTGCAGGAGCTGAGGAAAAAAATAAATGTTTTGTTTTGTTTTGTTTTGTTTTGTTCTCCAACTTGCATAGTAGAGAATTTATCAGCTATCAAATATCGAAAAGTTAGCTTTTTAGATGGCTAATTTTAAAACACATGGTTTCACAAATTCAGTATTTTATCATCAAACACTAAAGAAACTCACGGGCTTCCCACGTTGTGTGCTCCTCCACCCTGCTCCAGTCACTCCACTTCCAGAAGTGGTCAGCAGTCGAACAGCGCACCCTGAACTGGTATTTGGTATATGGGTGCAACATGTTCACGTGAGCTGTGTAAGTTGAATATTTTCCACCAGGAAAGGAGACATTGTGCTGTTAAAAATTTAAAGAAATTGAAATGTTAAGTATATCTTATTGCTCCTAGATTATAGTGAAAGTTAGCACCTAAAAAGGTGGTATTTCTCCCCTAGGATACCGAGTTTAAAAAAAAAAGAAAACTGCTGCAGTCAATTAATTAAGAAATGAATGAAAAAGAAAACTATTCCTATGTAGACACCCTAAACAAAGCAAAATTTTTCAGAGATCTGTCAAAATAAAGTCATATGTAGCATAAAAGTTGAAATACCACAGTAGGTAGCTCCTTTGAGATGTAAAGCATGAAAAAGAGGGATAACACTGATGAACCTTCAGTGGGATGAGCTCTGTACACAGCAGCAGGCTGCTCCTTCCTGTCTATCCTGTCCAGTCCCTCTCCCCTATGCAACAAAACTTCTGCTCACACAAGACAGGCCAGGATTTCACCGCTGGAATTCAGAACCTCCACTGCCACTGGATGGACAAAGGCCTATCACTTAGGACGAGCACACAGAAGCATGATAAAGACCATCTGTCTGATCAAGATGCTCATCCTGAAGTCTTTTTTGCTCAAAACATCCAAGTCTTAACCAGGCAATCTCTGTTGCCAGCTCATACAACAGGTACGAGGCTCTCCTGTTATTCTTAAAATGGTACGAGTCTAGGCAGCATTTCACTCTTCAGTTTGAAGCCTGGAAATATTTTTACTGAATCCAATTATAACACATGTGTATCACAGCTGACCAAAACTGGACTCTAAGTGACTTGATTCTGCAACTAATTTTGCATTCCTAAAGCCAAATGACAACTTGAAAAATATCAAAAAAGCCAACAGCTTCTCAGTTGGATGGAAAAGCTTCTGAAAACATCCTCAAAATGCCATGTAAAACCCCATAACAATTTCACAGCTACTTTTGTTTATTACAGGGTACTCTTTTTTTATTAAGCAACTAGAGACAACATAACAAGGCTGTAAAAACAT